>JAMOIN010000164.1:0-39858 GCA_024666655.1 Dascyllus trimaculatus
AAATGCTTTTTTTTCAAACAGTGCCTGTAACATGGCATTAACAGTGCAGTAACACAGCAGTAATGTGGCTGATTAAAAGTCAGTTATCGCTGCCGTAACCTTCCTCCTGCGCACTAAAACCACTGAAGTCGTCTTCTTCGGTGTCGGAATAGAACAGCCTCAGAATTTCTTCGTCACACACTTTTTCAGTCTCTCTTTCGTCGTCGCTCTCACCGTCACTTACGTCTCGAAGCAAATCCGCGCTTGAATTAGTGTCGTCCTCCATGATGAGGGTGTGTGCATGAAACACAAAATAACTGATCTGAAGAATTTGGTGCGCGTAAATGATTTTATTCGAACAGTTTCATTGGTCCACTGTGACCTGTTCGGTGATTTCATTGGTCTGACGTGACCAGGCAAAAAAAACGTATTGGCGGCACCCTTAAAAATCCATACATTAGCCGCACCCTTAGATAAGCCGCAGGGTTCAGAGCGGTAGAAAAAAGTCACGGCTTATAGTCTGGAAATTACGGTATTCAGATCTCAAAATAATTATCCGGATACAACCACAACGACTGACAGTCGTTAATACAATGTTTGAAACAAAGCCTCCTTTCTCGTCCCTGAGGGCCGCCGGCATTATGTGATGGCGCATGTGGACATTGACAAGTTACAGTCAGTGTGTTTGTAAGAGTCCTATGGTAAGACTATAGGCAGATTTTGTTCAGTGGTTCGTCCAAATTTGTGTCAAATCCTGTGAAAGTGACACCAAACCCGCTACATCCGGCTAAGGACTTGTTGGAGCTTCTACCATCGGGTGGCGCTATCGTGCCTTTAAATGTGGTTCGTCTCGCCACAGGAAAAGTTTCTTCCCCCCAACCTGTGGCGTCTTTAAATAAAGCATCTTGACAGGACGTTTCCCTTTTGCTCGATATTTGTCATATATGAGCATTTTTACTGTGACTTTCATCATATATTGATGACTGGCTGCTGTTAGTGAGTCTGTTTGAATGATCTGACAGGACACTGGAGCTGCTTGAACCTCTGTTCCAATGTGGTGTTTTTAACTGCAAATGGCAAATAAACTGAAGCTGAAATTGCAGTAAATAAATGCAGCGATCGCAGAGCCCATCGCAAAGACTGAACTGTGTGCTGCAATGCATTGTGGGAGTTTTGTAACGCCAGCACCATGAGTGTGGAGTGTAGCGGTCTTCATTGCTGCCCTGCTGTGTCTCTGTGCGTTTTCATAAAAGCATCATCCTGTTCTTCACATTGTTTGCTTCATGAAAAGATGGTGAACTTAATCTTTTTACAGGCGTTTTGTGCTTTTCTGTCAGAGGTATCGTTATGTGATCGTCCTGCAGTACATCGATTATCGTAGTATCGCTGTATCGTGATAGTATCGTATCGTGAGTCGTGTATCCCAGTGGTTCTCAGCTGGTCCAGCCTCAGGACCCACTATGTCTCTATTAATAACGGTCGCGACCCAACTTTTTGAAGTTTTCTGTTCCTGTTAACAAATCAAGGTTTATTTGGATGTCGTCTTAACACATTTTGATACAGCCTTGGAAAAAATTGGCTTATTTTTTTGCTAATTTTGGTATATTTGGACGCTTTTGCCAAGTTTCGGGTATATTTTGGCTCATTTTGACAAATTCTGAGCACATTTTGGTTCATTTTTTGGCATGTTTAAGCATAATTTTCTCCAATAAGTTGGCAGAGCCAAATCTAGAGGTTAATATTGAGCAACTACTGGTGTCACCACCACTAAATATCCTGCTGTTGAAAGCAAACTGTGTCATAAGAAACACATCCTTTAAAATAAAAGACTATTTACCACTACTTTTCTGGGGGGTCATGCTTCTGCGACCCTCTAAAAATGGCTTCGCGACCCACTTTTGGATCCCGACCCACCAGTTGAGAACCACTGGTGTATCGCGTATCGTATCGTAGGTACCCTGTGATTCCCCCTCCAGTAGGTATTAGTGATGTAGTCTAGTTATGAATGACAGGTTCCTGCTGTCACATGCTTAACTTTTGTTGCATGTCTGTTCCAAATATCCGTTATCGGCGTGTATTTATTGCCAATATGTGCTATTCTGTGTTCGCCGTCACCAAACTCTGCCGGCACGCGACGCCACGACCTCCTCCAAGTATTATATCATACCAGTGAAGTGTTTCCCTCCCCCCCTCAGCCGTCGCCGCCTCGGAGATTTGTAACGTTTCCAAAAATGGGTCCTTGGCTCTGCATGGAGGGTGTAATGATAATGACAGTTCATCATCATAGAAAATGCCTCTCATTTAGGCAGCCGTCTCACTGCTTTGTCACAGTCTTGACAGTGTCAGTGCCAGCTAATGAAAGCTTAAAAAATCTCCTCTGAATATTATCTTTGAGGTATTTCATCATGTATGAAACTTCTAAGAGCCCCATTCTTTCAAATTAAAATTACGGTTATATTTCCTGGCACGAGTCCCTTTGTTCATTTTACGCCCCTCCGCGCTGCCGCAGAAAATGTCCTTGTGGAAAATGCTTTAAGATAATCTTTCCTTTGGGAGGCTGTACAGTAATATAACACAGACGCTGCCCTCACATGAAGGGAGTTTGGCTCCATGATGATACGTTTGCTTTTATGGCTTTAAAAAACACCTGCAGATTGGTCATTTTAGTGTGAAATCAGAGCCAGGTTTGCAAACAGGAAGCGGCCAACTGTGCGACATGGAACAGTCATCAACATTAGCCGAATATTGCGTAATTAAGTTTTTGTCCCTCCATTAGAGCAATATTTCACCGCTCACAGATGATCCTCAGCAGCATTATCTCCATGTTAATGTCCATATGGCCTCGGTGATGACTGTGACTCTCTCTGGCAGGGGTGTAAAACGTTACCGCGAGGCCTCCCTTGATGAGGGGAAAAGCAAACGATATGACAGCATGGATTCGCGGAGGCCGGCCGGGTTTTTAAGGTCGGAGTTCGTCGTGTTTGCGGATCGCGGCACTCGGGTGGGAGAGGCCCGACCAAAAAAAAAGCATCTTTGGTGGAGGAGAGCCGGGATCCGCTGGTAATAACCTCCTCTCCTAACCGGCAGTCATGAAAGGCAGCGCTGACCTACATGCTGGGAGGAGGATTCACGCTCCTCTTGTTAGTGTGTACTGGCGAGGAATCGAGGTCTTGTCTGTCAGGAGGTGATACGCCGAAGCTGCAGAGTGTTTCAGCAGAGCCGCAGGAAAAGAAACACGAGAGAGGGAGGAAGGAAGGGAGTGTGTTCGTGCACGTGTGGGTTTCAGCATCATGCATGTGTGTTGGAGTCGGACTGACTGACGGCCCCCGTCTCCCTCAGCACTGTGCAGCTCCATACATCATTAATCGCTGACAAAAATGAGCGTTCTGCTGGATCCTTTAAGGGCTAAAAGACCATCCTCCCGGCTTCCCCCCGCCGTGCTGCTGCCTGTTGTGTGGGTGAGGATCCACTAGCAGCCCGGGCTTTCTGACCCGTGTGTTTGGTTCAGCGCCACTATGATGGATGACATGGTTATCAGAAGCTCGCCTTCAGGATGGGGGCCGTCCTATCAGGCTGTCAAGGTCAATGGTTGCCAGGTTTATAACAGAGTGGCAGCCCAGTGAGCTCACTGAACCACTGGATATTCTATTGAACATCCGTCATGTTGGACTTCAGCTTCCACAGCAACTGGAAGAATCTGACCTGAACAGAGGAGATGATTTGAAGTTACGCAGAACTACAATCGCTCAGATGGTTTATATATCAGGAAATAAAGCAGCAGATGCCAGTCAGTCGGCAGCTTGGTTACGGCTTGATTGGGGCTAATGCTGAGCTTTGGAATTAGCCTCTTCCATTAGTTGATAACAGATTGCAAGCTTTAATACTAAAATAGCCTTACAGAAATGAGCATATACGGCGGGCTGCGCTGCAAAATCCACTTATTGCATTCCCACATTGTGCACAGAGCAATCAGTCAGTTCTGAGAGCGAAAGCATCAAGGCGTCGCCGGCGTCTAATCGAAGAAGGAGCAAATTCAGCTTTCCTTTTCTTCTCCTCTCAACTTGCTCGGTATTTATAGGACAAAACATCCGCTTCTACATCCGTGGTGTGCAAACACTGGCACACAACAACAGGGTCCTCGCATTAAAAAATAATCTACAAGTATTTTATGCCTGACTTTGCTCTTTCTCTACCTCTGTGGGCCTCTTCTGGTGGTTCTTCCTTTTCTTCCACACACATTCTGCAAAGTTAGAATTTTCCCTGCTAACCTGCTGATCACAATTTTGGTTGATTGCCTTCCGGAGGAGCTGCTGCAGCTACTTTGAATCTCATGGGCCGGTAAAATTACTGTCCATAATTCAGCACTTTCTATTGTTTTCCCTTTCAGGCGCTGCTACAAATGATGTGGCTGCTCTGCCGGAGCAGCTTCGCCCTCAGCGGCTTCGCTCAGCTTCACCGTTTCACTGCCAGAGAATTAGAAGACGGTGTAAAATCTTTAGGTCTCCTTCTGTACTCATTTATCGCTGCTTGCTTTAGCCTCACGCTTGTGCAACAAAAGGGCTCAAAGCTTCGACGGCGGTTGAACGACGCCTCTGGGTTGCGGGAATCTTTTATTCTCACTACAGTTGGAGGATTGTACTCAGGCTTGATTATAGGGTTGGATTCTGGACTCCAAGATGGTGCATTTTAGTGGAAATTACAGCGAATTATGTGCTCTTGCTTCCTGCTTTAGTGATGAGACAGACGGCATCAGTGGTCTCATGTTCCTTTGCAAGTGTGCTTCTCAAAACGTCAAACATCTGTGGGCTGATTGGTTGGTCGATATGCTCCAATCAGACCAAGCGTCACTGGTCGGATGGTCTCAGCTGGTCCGTCAACACCCTTCAATGATTATTCATTATCTTTGGTGCCCAAACGACCAGGCTTCCTGTGAAACCAACATGTTTTAATAACTTCAACCTGGTCCAACCTCATAGAGACTGCAGGATCTAACATATTTAAACGTTCACTGAAGGTTTGTTGAGATTCGGCTCCAACTTAACTGGTGTTAAAGAAGTTGTCGGTGCGTATAGAACTTAAACAGCACCTCCTAACCTGAGTTAGCCTCTACAAAACACTCCACAGCTTGTTTTTCATTCACCCAGTCACACACTAGTGGTTGCAGAGCCGTTGGGGAAGGTTCTCGCTTCGGTATCTCGCCCAGGACACCTCGGCACACGGAGGGGGGTCGGGGATCGAACTGCCAACCTTTCAATTAGAGGAACGCCTGCTGCTCCACCTCTGCTACAGCCTCCCTCCAGTGTATGTCAGAACTCAACAGCCACCATGACGGATCATAAACGAACAGCAGTTATCCTGTCTGTGTTAGTTCTAGTAGATCAGCTGCAGATGTTATTTTAGCACAAGATAACTGGCTTCTAATGATTAATACCAGCTCTTTATGTTGATTTACGTTCATTTAGGCCAGTAAAGCTGCTTGTAGAGTCACTCGGTGCACTTTGGCTGATTTATTCTGGACATAAAATGCAGGTTTTTAATTTTATTCATCTCCTGCAACCAATCGATTGGTGGAAGAACTGGTTGATGAAGATGATCTTTGGTTGCCTGCAGCCCTAAAGGTCTGCCTTAAGTGTCGTTAAGTGAATCTATACGTACATATATGCTGCTGAAATGTTGCTTCCATTATTAAAAACCCAACCAGAGCCGATTATGTCCAGCATGGAGTAAAGGGAACATGACCACACTAACACAAACACATGGCATCACCATCCAGCCTCGTGGCATCAGGCCAGTCCAGTTGAAATGAGGCATACGGTGACAGGATCCATCCATCTACCTCCTCTAATGGAAAGGCTTTTACTCAGCTAACCTCTCTGCAGGAACATAACGTTGATTTAACATGGCGAAGTGACACGTTAAGCTAAGCTAATCCTACACATTAGCGCCATAAACAGCTGTAATGCCTCCTCATTTGGCGGTAATCATTCAGGTTGCTAATTAAACAGTCCGTCTTTGTCGAACATCTGTGCATCATTATTTCTTGAGTTCTCACACTTTTATTTATCTGACATTTGACGCTCATAACTTCTAAAATCTGGTTGCACATGGATGAGGGACGCTCCGACGTGCTGGAAGGATCAAAATAACCTGTTCTGGCTCGACTCGTTAGCGTTCTGCAGCACGTCAACGGTGTCACGTTAGTGCACGTCTGTACTGTACAGTCACCGGAAAGACATCTGTGCCGTGAAGGACTTGGCTCCTCGACAACCAAACTCAGAAAACAGCCACCAGAGCCGTGTTCAGCGATGCTACGCTAAGCTGCGTTTAAAAATAGATCCCATTAATCCCTGATTTCCACGGCGTTCGAACGGTTCGCCTGCCAATGCATAAGGTGAGAGTGCAATCAGTCTCGCTAAACATTCCCTCCGATCGCTCCCCGAGAAGGAGGCTAGCGGAAGCCGCCTCCGGGCTGTGAAGACTCGCCCGCCGCCAGATGTTTAGCGCATAATGAGCGGTTTGTGTTGCGGCGGCGTTCATGTCGCGCATATATTCATCAGGACGGATCCTCAAGGTGTCCGAGGCGTGAATTAAGAGCGAGGGAAGAATTCTCTGCCGTCGAAAGCATGTCAATGGAAAAACCCATTACGTTTGCCTGTAGGCGCTTTCCTATTTAACACTGTTCTCTTTAATGGGGTTATTCAATAAAACCTCGCGGCCATCTTCGGCTAATTGCATGTTTCATAAACTGATAAGGAAAAATCACACAGGTTACAGGCTGCGGCGCATACGTCTTATTTAGATTCCTGCACTTCTGTAACCATCCAATTTAGGAGCTTAGCTGACTTTACTTCTTATCAGCCATTTTACCCTCAGCTTAAATTACATACTCTATAAACCGGGCTCTGGGAGGGGGGCTTCATGCGCCGTATGCAACCAGGTCTTGATGAAAAGGACCGAATCTGAATCACAGAATCCATTTAATGTTGCGTTTGATGCATAGTTTGTTGTATCTGCTGCTGTATTGTATGTTTGTGTGCATTCGTTCTCCCATCGGCTCATTTGAATGCCGGTAATGAGCAGCCAGAGCCGGCGAGGCATAATAATGGCCGAGGAGCAGGATGAGATGGATCCTCTGCTGGGCGTTCCACTTCTTACCGTTATTATCCGGGCTGCAGAGACGCTGAGAGCCCCGGATGCTGCGACGATTTCCATGAGCTTAATGAACCTGCTCACTTGGACATGCATCCCCCTGATTCCTCCCTCCACAGAGGTGGAGGAGAACCAGGCCGAGGTCCGCCGTTGAACCTCATTTGGATCCATCTCTGCCGATCAGCTACAGACCAACATCCAGATCACCTTTTATGTCAAAAACCTTGGAAAAAATGGTCACAGAGCAACTTTGATGGATACTTTCCAGTCTGGTTTTTGGAAATTTCCCTCTACAGAGATGCTTTACTGAAGGTCTCTAGGGCGTGGTAGTGGGGGGGAAGTGGACCTGACTACCCAGGACCCGAGTAGGGAGAGGGGCCCATGAATGTCCTGATTTATTTATTTTTTTTGTGATGTTTTTATTTTAAATGAATTAGGCCCTCCCATTAATTAGTGTTATAATTTATTTAAACAAAGAAAAAACGCAACTTTTTAGCAATTTTTTACCGTCTCCTGCAATTTTATCGCAACAAATCCGCTTAAAACATCGAAACTTACATCGCAATTTTTTAGAAAAGCTGCCGCGAATTCAGACATTTTAGGAAAAACAATCTGGAAAAATGCAAGAGCACCTGGCTGCAGACCTCCACTGTGAGGACAGGAAGTAACGGGTAAATAAAGGAAAGGACATTTAAAGCGTCCAGTCCGGTAGGTGGCGGTGACGCATGTGAAGTTGGTTTGCTAACCGCTGATTAAATAAAAAGAAGAAGAAGCAGCCATTTAACGAGTGGTTGTGGCTGTTTCTCAGTATGTGGTACGACCATGATGTGACACAAAATGTAGTTTTAAGATTATTTGAGGCGATAACGTGGTTGTATAAACATCAAATCTGTGGTCAGTTTATCAGATAAATTCTCTTATAAATTGACTCCAGTGATGTTGGAGATGTGAGTGTCCCCGTTAGACAGCTACTACCAGGCGGTCAGCGCTCACAGCTCCCCGCTGACAGCAGCCTTAGCTCGGATAGACTTTCTGAAATCTGCCGCTGGCTCTGACGGTTCTGTAGCAGGATAGAAGTAGTTTTACGGGAATCTAACGGTCACACTTTTGTTATTTAATGTCCCCGGTCGCCGACTTTGTCATTATATTAGTAATTATTGTGTTGTCTTCATCACCTGTAGCACGTCTTTGTTCTATTCTTATGACTGTAACTGAGCATTAAAATAACATTTAAGGATTTTTCTGTTAGCAGGAATAAAACTCACAATGGAGCTAATTCTCAAAATAATCACAAGTTCAATATATAAATTAAAACGATATATACTATAGACTATGGTCTAGTAGATTTTACGTTGTTTACTTCGCGATTTTATTTTGTAATGCATCCCGTGCATTTCCTGTCCTGACAGTGGAGGTCTGCAGCCAGGTGCCTCTCGAAAAACGCCCAAGAAATCCTGGAGGGACTGATAAACTCCACTGACTCTTTTAAAAAGCAGCTAAAGACTTTTTTACATAGAGAAGCTTTTAATTAACCTCTTTTACTAACTTGGTGTTTACGTCGTGTTTTTTCTCGTGCTTTATTGCCAACGACAGAGTTGAATTGTGGGTTTTTCTTCTTGTATATCACTGTTTTATATCTTTGTGTTACTGTAAAGCACTTTTATAAATAAATCTTACTTCCTTCCTTCCTTACTAGACGACACCGTGCTGGTTGCTGTGCGCTTTTTGGACCCGTGCCGTCGCCTCTGCACACGTTTCGGTGACTTGATGCAATTGATCGGACGTGCTAAGCGAGAGCAGCGATCTTCTGCAGGGTTCTTGATTGGTTTTGTCATTAAGGAGATTAAGGGGAGGAATAACAATCGATCATTGGGTTATTGAATTAAACCGGAGCGTGATGCTGCTGCTGCTGCTGCTGCTGCACTGGGATGATGTTTTTTCTTTTTTTGGGGAAGATTATCGTCTCCAATGCAAAACTTACTCCTTAATTTGTTCCCCGCTCGCCGCCATTGTGTGTTTCCCTTAATTCTCGTGCGACACAATAAGAGCCGTGTCTCGTTGCAGCCGAATCATTCAGCCCCAGCTAATTACGCTTAACAAGGTCACTGGGTAACAGGCGACTTACAAAAAACGAAAAGCAAGGTTTGGGGTAAAAAAAAAAAAAGCGCAATTATGTCATTTAGAGGGAAGCTGTGTAACTTAGCTTCGCCGTCAGAGCTCGGTTTCTCTTTTAATGCCTGTCAGTCAACATTAGCAACATGTCTGAAAGTAATTTTAATTGCTGCTTCACACCAGCGACGTCCTCCACAGACAAAACAGCAGACTAATGGCTCCTGGCTGCTACTACCCAATTATTTTCTGTCAGGTTCCTCTGTATCTTTACAATGCGCGCCGGTAATCATGCCAGACTCGAGCTGTCGTTGTTTATGCCTGTTTATGGGAAGTGTCAGCCGGAGAAGAATGCAACGCCGTCAGCACACCTACGCGTTATTTCGGAGGGGTTTACAGCGAGCGGCGGCGCGTTCGAATTCGGTGAAATGCGAGCGAAAATGCGGCGTTCAGAGGATCTTCTGTGGGCATGTTCACCAGACAAACTGCATTTCTGAGGCACAAAAGCCAGTTTACAGAGTGTTCAGGTCATCCTGTCAACTGGAGAAGCTGGAAATATCTCATTTAAAGGTCGCTGGAATTTATTTCAAATTGATCTAATTGTTTTCCCAAAGTCACCGGCTCAGTTTCCTGATTCCCAGCAGTGTTTCTGATCAATGACGACCAGGCAAATGCAGCTCACAGGCAGCGAACAGCGACATCAAGACATGCAGCAGGTGAAGCTTCAGGCATTTATTCGGCATTTTATTTTGCAAGAACTAGAGTACAGTTGAACCCATTCGTCTCATTTCTGCTTTTTTAAAAACATATGTATCGTCTCAGCGCTTTGAGGCCACGGCTGTCACTGTCTTTGTGTGCGGTTGCCATGGTTACGCGTGTTATTCACATCTGTGTTGAAGGTAAATAAAAAAAAAGGCCTCAGCTCTGCAGCGATGCAACGGACAGACTCTCCTCAGTGAAACAAGTCCGAACCACTTTCTCTCCTTCCGTCCTGCTCATCTAGCATTAGCATTAGCATTAGCATAGCTCCATGCTGTCAGTAGATAATTCACTCACTGGTTCGTTAAAGTGCTTTTTACTGTCTGAGCTTGAGAAGAGAAGTGAGTTAATCCTGGAACTGACTCGTTACAGCAGCATCCACATCACCTGTGTTGCATTAGCACTGTTGGATTAACATTAGCTTAGCATTTTTATACTGATATTTATTCTGCTTTTCATCGTAACGTGAGTTCAGTCCGCTTGTTTTCCAGGAACATTACTGCCTGGCATGTTTCACTACTGGATGTAAGGAGATTCTTACGACACACTAAAAATGAAAATAAACCAAGTTTGCATCGGTCCTGTTGAGTTCTGACGACTTCTAATGAAATTATGCTCAATCAACAAACTGCACTGAAGTCAGGAGTGTTAACTCTTCATCTGTAATCAGATATATTGTCCTGGCACGTTAAGATAAAGGAGAAGACTTGAAATCTTGAACTCAGAATGAAGAAAAATGAAGCCATCAAGCGTTTTTAATTAAGCTACATCAACTTGAATTTAATTTTAATCAGACTAATGCAGAAAATCAAGTTGGAGTCACACACAATGTTAAATTAATGCAGCAACAAAACCCATCAAAATAAACTGAAGAGGTTTATCTGGATATTTATCTTCCAACCAGCGCAGTTGAACAAATAAATCTACTGAACATGAGAAGTCCTGGGCGGCGGAGGAAACTTTAGTCACTGACGAAAAAAGTCAAACAGTTTCACAGTTTTCATATTTAGTTTTAGTCATCAACAGACATTTTTCGTCATAGTTTTTGTATAGTCATCGCCGTATTGTGGAGCAGCGGTCCCCAACCACCGGGTCGTTTGGTATCCGGGCCGCACGGAAAGAACAAAAACGTTTCATTTTAATTTCGGCGGAGTCCGCAGGGTGTTTTATTTTGAAAAATGGCTAGATCGTCTTCCCGCCACGTCCGTCTGGCTCGTTTTCCCACCAAAATTAATAAAAAACAAAGGTCTCTGGAGAGCTTCTTAGAAAAGAGGGAGAGACTTGAAAAGGTAAATACTAGGAGAGTAGCAACACAAAGAACCGAACCGTTCAGTACAGACTACAGGTGAACCACGGTACGAACATTTTTAGACGATTAAGATTGAGGTGATGAAGATTAAGAACGGCCGATGTACAGAATAGTTGTGTTGGACCTTCTTCGTCTCACAGTTGCACAGTATTGTGGAACTCAAACCCAGTAGGAGTTTCCAGGGGAACACAGGATGTGACGGACCGTACGGCTAGCGAATGGGATGCTAATGCTAACAGCTGGAAGACGCTCCGCCGTGGTTAAAACCACCCGTCTGGGATCACTTGGGTTTCCTGGTAAAGGATGAAAAAGCAGTAAAACAAGTGGACCAGACCAAAGCCGTAAGGAGCTCCAAACGAGGAGGAAGTATGGTGTTTATTATCTGTCATAACTCTGGTTTTACTTGGCCGATCAACACAATTCAAAGACTGGTAGATAGTTAGAAATCCACACTTTGGACACAAGTTGGAACGGAGACTCAGCGAGGCGTCTTGATGCTACGTCATGTCATTTTTGATGCGCTGACACGTCCGTCGACCCCGGGGGGTTCTGAACTGAACCGAACGTACTGAAACGTGGTTTTTGTGCACCGTTACACCGTTTTTTACACAGTTTTCTAGAGACCAGTCATCGCGTTCGACGACTGGTCCCTAGAAAACTGTCTGGCCTGAGGTGCAAAGCAAGGTTGCAGACCGCTGTAGCAGAAAGCCACAGCTAACCTCGGTTCCTCACTGAGGTCCCCCAGTGCTTTCATTGAGAGCTCGACTCAGAAACCTGCAGACTCTTGGTCCTCGTGCACATTTCTGCCCACCGGTGCTCTGTGAAGTTAATATCGTTGGCGAGTAAACAAGACAGAAAGCCAATGAGGAAGCAGGGAACGTAAAAACTCTGCTCCGGCCGTCACTTAACCTAAATTGTTGGGTCCAGCTCGGCTCTCACGAACCGCCCAGAGCTCCGGACTGTTTGGCTGCCTCTCTAAAACTGTATGGCAGTGTTGACACTCCTGGAGGAATTGGATTGTTTTTCACCCTGCTGACCACCACTTCAGTCAGTTAAGAGCAACAGGCCCTGAGTCCAGGTGGAGTGGGGTAAATAAGAGCCTCTCCAGCCCACGTTGTGCCCCCTGTTGGCTGTCATCAGGAAGCAATGCTCACGCTCTCTGCTTGCTGACTTCTTTCATCGTGTCCTCAAGTCAACCCAGCTGCAACCCACACACAGTCTACAGGCGTACTGGTATCTTTAATTAATGTAATAGTATTTTTAGTCCTGCTAATGTCCTCCAACGGAGACCTTCCAGTGATTAAGGCAATCTCAGAATGGAATATTTGCTCTATCTATGAAATTACTTACTCAAATCACCGTTATGAATCAGAGACCCTGTTCGAGGGACGAACCCGGAGCTGAGCGTAATCCCTGCCAAATGGACTGCCGATTAGCTTGACTAAGGCCTTTCTGGTCCCTGCTAACGCACAGCCTCTGCATTTTAAGCAGAGCAGCATTCACTGAACTTCTGTATTCACCCAGCAGCCTCCTCCCATACAAACAGGCTAACATGAACCAGAAATTTCAGCGTTCGCCACTCCTGCCTTTGAATAATAATAAAGTTCGACACATTCCGGTGCTCAATCCAGTCGTTATAATTAACCGACTCCAGCTGAAAGGCTCCAGGATTTCCCTCGAACACCTCTCGTCTGTGTAGTCCTGATATTAGCAGGGATTTGGGGTGAAGTGTTTCCTAATGCTCTGCGCTAAAAGCAGGCTGTTGAAGCTGCTCGTAATGTAAATTCTTTCTCTCTGAGTAGGAAACTGTGAGTGTGTGTGTGCTGCATGCATGTGTGTGATACTGATCCAGAAAGGACTGAGCCTGAAGCAAGCAAGTAAGCACAAATAGGGCATGTAAAATATGACTGAACCCGGAGGGAGCTCTCCTCCGCTCGACGTATTTATTCCAATATTTGCAGATGACTGAAACCAGTTAAGTGCTGTGGCAATTGCTTATTTCCCTTTGTCAGGATGATGAATGTGGTCGCACCTATCGGACTGTGCAGGGGTTCCAGAGCCCTCTGACAATGAAGGATTGTCCATTTGTGCCTCGGACAGAGCACATCAAAAAGGCTGGATAAAGCCCCGCAGGAAGCCAATAACAAACAGCCGCTTGTTATTGTCGTTGTTTATGACGGGGAGATTTTAAAAGCATCTTTTTCCGCGTCATGTGCAAAAACTGAAGGGCTGACGTTAGATCTGATGGACAAGCAAATATCCTTTATCAGTATTCGGAGAACATGACCTACAGTATGTCAACAGGGACGCAGTGAGGAGCTAACTGACTGCCAATAACACTGTCCTCATGTAAATGGAAGAGTTTAAGATGCTGGTTGAAGTATGTTTTCTGCTTCTGTTCTGAGGATTCAGACACAAAGAATCATGGGAATTTAAATGTTCCATCTATCTAAACTGTTTAATGAGTAATTTGTGGTCGTTATTCTGGTTGTGTTTTGTTTAAATTTTCATTACTGAGAATAGATGAGGTGTTGTTTTGTTGCTTGTTGTGGGTGAAAGCTTTGTGTGGCTAGCAATGGGCACCATGACAGAGACTTCTGTAACAATTAATGACCTCCAACCAGAGTTACATACAGACAATGACCTCAACTTAACCTAAAATCAAAATTTTAAAATGCATTAATTAGATTTTTGATTGAGTTGAGAATGGATGAGGTTTTTTTGCCATTTGTTGTGGTTCAGAGCTTTGTGTGGTTTTAGCTAGCAACAGGCCACCATGACTTCTGTAGCAGTTAATGACCTCCGACCAGCGCTTACATACAGAGAGTGAACTCAACTTAAAAGTAAATTTCAATTTTGATTTAATTGGTAATAGATTAGGTGTTTTTTTATGTTTGCGTTGCTGAGAGCGTTGTGTGGTTTTAGCTTGCAATGGGCACCATGACAGAGACTTCTGTAGCGGTTAATGACCTCCGACCAGTGCTTACATGCAGACAGTGGACTCGACTTAACCTAAAATCAACTTTTAAAAAGCATTAATTGGAATTTTTGATTGAATTGAGAATAGATGAGGTGGTATTTTGTTGCTTGCTGTGTTTCAGAGCATTGTGAGGTTTTAGTTAGCAAAGGGCACCATGACAGAGACTTATGTAGCGGTTAATGACCTCCGACCAGCGCTTACATACAGAGAGTGAACTTGACTTCACTTAAAATCAAATTTAAAAGCATTCATTTAAATCTTGATTGAATTGGGAATTGAGTTTTTTTTGTTGCTGAGAGCTTTGTGGGGTTTTAGCTAGCAGCTGGCCACCATGACTTCTGTAGCGGTTAATGACCTCCGACCATTGGTCACATACTGAGAGTGAACTTGACTTAACGTAAAATCAGATTTAAAATAGCATTGTTGAACTTTGATTTAATTGATAATAGATTTGGTGTTTTTTGGCGTTTGTGTTGCTGAGAATGTTGTGTGGTTTTAGCTAGCAAAGGGCCACCATGACAGAGACTTACGTAGCCATTAATGACCTCCAACCATTGCTCACATACACAGAGTAAACTCGACTTAACGTAAAATCAGATTTTGAAAGCATTAATTAGAATTTTGCTTGAATTGTTAATAGATGAGGTGGTATTTTGTTGCTTGCTGTGTTTCAGAGCATTGTGAGGTTTTAGTTAGCAAAGGGCACCATGACAGAGACTTATGTAGCGGTTAATGACCTCAGACCAGCGCTTACATACAGAGAGTAAACTTGACTTCACTTAAAATCAAATTTAAAAGCATTCATTTAAATCTTGATTGAATTGGGAATAGATGAGGTTTTTTTGTTGCTGAGAGCTTTGTGGGGTTTTAGCTAGCAACGGGCCACCATGACTTCTGTAGCGGTTAATGACGTCCAATCAGGTCTTGCAGTGAACTCAACCTAAAATCGAACTGCAAGAAACGTCCTGAATGTTTTTTAATATTAATGGATCATTTTATTTATCAGTGCTACTGTTAAATTGAAACATAAGTTGTTAACATTTTAAACTAAGTTAGCATATTAGCACAGAAGCTATTCTTGAAAAGTTTTATTGAGCCAACTTTTAGTAATTCTGTTTGCACAACTAAACATTTTAAACTAATTCAACAAGTTGCTGAGCTCAAACAACTTTCATTGTCATGTTTTACAAATCAAAATATCAATAGAAGTTTGGTGGTGGTGTTTGCTCAGAGTTTGTTGGGTTTTAGCTAGCAATGGCCACCATGACGGAGACTTATGTAGCTGTTAATGACCTCCGACCAGCACGTGCATACAGAGTGTAAACTTGACTTAACTTAAAATCTAATTTTAAAAAGCATTCATTTGAATTTTGATTGAAATGTTAATAGATGAGGTGGTTTTTGGCGTTTGTGTTGCTGAGAGCAGTTTGGGGTCAATGGGCACCATGACAGAGACTTCTGCAGCCATTAATGACCTCCAACCATTGCTCACATACACAGTGTGAACTTGATGTAACGTAAAATCAGATTTTGAAAGCATTAATTAGAATTTTGCTTGAATTGTGAATAGATGAGGTGGTTTTGGCGTTTGTTGTGGTTCTGAACTTTGTGGGGTTTTAGCTAGCAAAGGGCACCATGACAGAGACTTATGTTGCCATTAATGACCTCCGACCATTGCTCACATACAGAGAGTGAACTTGACTTAACGTAAAATTAGATTTAAAATAGCATTCTTGAATTTTGATTGAATTGATAATAGATGAGGTGGTTTTTGGTGTTTGTGTCGCTGAGAGCATTGTGTGGTTTTAGCTAGCAAAGGGCCACCATGACAGAGACTTCTGTAGCCGTTAATGACCTCCGACCAGCGCTTACATGCGGAGAGTGAACTTGACTAAACCTAGAATCAACTTTTAATTAAAAAACATTAACTACAATTTTGATTGAAATGAGAATAGATGAGATGTTTTTGGTTTATGTGTTGCTGAGAGCTGTGTGGGGTCAATGGGCACCATGACAGAGACTTCTGCAGCCATTAATGACCTCCAACCATTGCTCACATACAGAGAGTGAACTTGACTTAACGTAAAATCAGATTTAAAATAGCATTCTTGAATTTTGATTGAATTGATAATAGATGAGGTGGTTTTTGGCGTTTGGGTCGCTGAGAGCGTTGTGTGGTTTTAGCTAGCAAAGGGCACCATTACGAGAGTTATGTAGCTGTTAATGACCTCCAACCATTGCTCACATACAGAGAGTAAACTTGACTTAACGTAAAATCAGTTTTTGAAAGCATTAATTAGAATTTTGCTTGAATTGTGAATAGATGAGGTGGTTTTTGTTGTTTGTTGTGGTTCAGAGCTTTGTGGTGTTTTAGCTAGCAAAGGGCCACCATGACAGAGACTTCTGTAGCCGTTAATGACCTCCAACCAGGGCTTACATGCGGAGAGTGAACTCGACTTAACCTGGAATCAAATTTAGTCAAGCATTCTGGAAGTTCTTTGATATTAATGAATCATTTTCTGTATTGCTGATAGAAACTAAATATAAGTTTTGAATATTTCGAACAAACTTTTCCTGAACTATTCCTGAAAAGTGACCTGGTCGCCTTAAAAGATTAATTAACTCAACAACACGTGAAGCTGAGCCGACTTTTATTGTCACGTTTGCACGACTAAACGTTTCAAAGTAATTTAACAAGGCGTTTTTAACTTTTAATGCTTTAACACCTCCAGATATTGATCGGAGTTTGTTGGTTCTACTAGTCGTTGTGTCGCCTGAGCTTGGATTTAGGTTCGTACGACTTCGAATGTCTCGTTGCTGTAACTGAAAATAACTTGTTGAGCTTATTGGACTGTTTTCTCAGCTTCACATTTCTGTTTATTCTTAGTTTACGGAGCTCAGATACGTGGCCAGCAACTGAAACGCCTGAATTAAGGTTTTAACAGTGGAGTCGTCTTGTTTTCCAGTGTTATTAAAATGCAGCTGAATCCTGAGCCCAGCTGTCGCCTTTAACTCGTGTGTTTGATGAGTTCGTCAGACAACTTCATAGAATCAGGATTCGTGCCGTTTCATCCTCGACAGAAAACCCAGCACAGCTTCGTTGGGATTCGGTCGCATTAAAAGGCACCAGAAGAAGCCAGCAGAAGGAGGCCGAGCCGATCCGGTGTTTCCTCCTCAGGTGTTGCCGCCGCTGCTCTGATCTTCCAGCCAAACTCTGCTCGGTTTACAAACCAGCTTCTAGTCCTGGATCGTCTGAACCGCTGCCAGACTCTGGAAGTTCTACATCTAACCAAAGACCGGAGCCAAAGATGGAGAAACAAATGTGCAGCGAAACTGAAGTGGAGATATTTATCAGCCTTCTATTTATTATTTGCTTTCTTATTATTCTTTAACAGGCGGCTGCAGGACAAATGCTAATGACACCATTAAGACTTGATTGTTTTTATTTGACACGACGTTGTTTTAAATCACAATAAAGTGTCTTTTAATATTTAAAAGCTCCATCAGATGAAAGAGTAGATGCTGGAAAACATTCATGTCATGCAGTTTTTGGTGTTTTTGGTGTCGGAATTGGTGCACCGACTCCTCAACATCTGGTCTCGTTTTCTATAAAAAAAAGATGCAAAATCAGGTAAAATTACCCCAAAGACCAATAATCGCTGCAAAAAAGGCGCACATTTACCATGAAAAAGACAAAAATCACCACTATAAAAGCCATTTTGAGTAATTCTTATCGTAAAAAAACACAATATCACCACGAAAAAATGCAAAATAACCACAAATTGATGCAAAATGACCCTAGAAAGACACAAAATCAGTATAAGAATAGGCAAAATTACCCCAATGACTAATAATCGCTGCAAAAAAGATAAAATCAACACTATAAACGCAATTTTGAGTAATTCTTACCATAAAAAAGACAAAGTCACCACAAAAACATGCAAAATAGCCCCAAAGACCAGTGATCTCTGCAAAAAATATGCAAATTCACCCCAAAATGCATAAAATTACCACAAAGAAACACAAATCCACCACAAAAAAGACAAAAATCAACACTATGAAGGCAATTTTGAGTAATTCTTACCATAAAAACACAATATCAACACGACAATAAGGAAAATTACCCCAAAAGACTCAAAATGGCAGCAGAAACATGTAAAATAACCACAAAAAGATGCAAAATGACCCTTTAAAAGATACAAAATCAGTATAAAACAGGCAAAATTACCCCCAAAGACTAATAATCGCTGCAAAAAAAGATGCAAATTCACTACAAAAAACACAAAATCAACACTATAAAGCTCATTTCGGGTAATTCTTATCATAAAAAACACAATATGACTTCAAAAATAAGCAAAATTACCCCAAAGTCTCAAAATCACCACAAAAAATGCAAAAATAACCACAAAAAGATGCAAAATGACCCTGAATAGACACAAAATCTATATAGAAACAGGAAAAATTACCCCAAAGACCAATAATCGCTGCAAAAAAGATGCAAATTCACCACAAAATGCTTGAAATTACCACAAAGAAACACAAATTCACCACAGGAAAAGACAAAATCAACACTATAAAGGCAATTTTGAGTAATTCTTACCATAAAAACACAATATCAACACGAAAATATTTTGCCAAAAGACTCAAAATGGCTGCAAAAACATGTAAAATAACCACAAAATGATGCAAAATGTCCCCAGAAAGACACAAACTCAATATAAAAACTCGCAAAATTACCCCAAAGACCAATAATCGCCGCAAAAAAGATGCACATTTACCACGAAAAACACAAAAATCACCGCTATAAACGCCATTTTAAGTAATTCTTACCATAAAAAAGACAAAGTCACCACTGAAAAAATGCAAAATAACCACAAAATGATGCAAAATGACCCCAGAAAGACACAAAATCAATATAAAAACAGGCAAAATGACCCCAAAGACTAATAATCGCCACAAAAAAGATAAAATCAACACTATAAAGCCCATTTCGGGTCATTCTTACCATAAAAAAACACAATGTCACCTCAAAAATGAGCAAGATCACCCCAAAGACTCAAAATAACCACAAAAAATTGCAGAAATCACCACAAAATGATGCAAAATCAATATGAAAACAGGCAAAATGACCCCAAAGACTCATAATCTCCCAGCTGTAGCTGAGTTTTCCAGTCTTTGTCTTCTCATCTGCTGGACGCTACGTGTTTTATTTACATTTAATATTCTTCTTAATCCGTGATAAAACATTAGATTATACAATTAAAAATCACGACACAGACGGATTAAACAGACAGAAGTGAGACTGAAACTGAGGCTATTTTAAAGTTTTGAGGTTGGAATAATTGCCACCTTAAAGAGAGTCCGCTAAAGAAGCAATCTGCGGTGACATTTAAAAGCCTTCCTCCTCGTCTTCCTCCTCGTCTTCCTCGTCTGGTCTTCGGCTCTGTGAGGTTCCTCCGACGCCGTGGACCGGCTCAGTCTTTACCCCACGTCCAGCCCTGACCTCCCCTCACGGCCTCCTGGAGATGTTCGGCTCCAGAATACACAACGAAAGGAATCAGCCGAACACACACACTCTCACACACACTCTCACTCACTCACACACACACACTCACACACTCACACACTCACACACACTCACACACACTCTCACACTCTCACACACTCCAGGGCTCAGAGAAATGAGGCGGAGCGGCGCTCGGAGTCGGGATCAGCCGGTTTAGGGAAGCAGTGCGGCGACATTAATCACAGTTTTTACAGAATCTGGTTTTCCGGTTCTGTTTATTTCTTCGTTTCCATGGCGACTCTGTTTCACCGTCAGCCTGCACTGTAAAAAATAATATGTAAATCTGTAAATACAAAGTGAAAGTCTGGAGTGAAGAACATGTAAAAAATATATAAATCAGTGAAAATATATCAGAAAATATCTGCAAAATAATGAAGTTTGTAGTTGATTAAATACAGTTGGAGTAGTTTTACAGTCAGCCATGTTAAAAAACAAATTTATATTTGGGTTTGTTTGTTTGTTTTACAGCGAACATCTGCATTTGAACCTTTTTCCTTTGATTTTAATAGATTTACTAAAAATTTATATAATAACAAGTAGAAATTATTTACTATTTTAATCCAAACATACAGGATTTGTCTTTCAGATAATTAAAATATGAATGCAAAACAGTCTAATTTACCTTTTAAATTATTACTATAAGCTTCATTTTTTCAAATAACAGTAAATATCTGTAGAATAATGTTTTTTGCTGTTTTTAATACAGTAAAAATTATTAATATAAGCTTTTTTCAAATAACAGTAAATATCTAGAATATTTTTTTCTTATTTTAAATACAGTAAAAACTGTTTAATTTCACTTTCAACCTTTTTAAAAGCACAAAATTCCATTTATTACAATACAGATTTTTAAAGTAGACATTCTGTACAGTTTACATCTGTTTTTATGTATTTTTAATATTTAATTTACTTTTACAGTTAATGGAAATTAGTACTTTTTTCTCTGATTTTAATAGATATTAAAAATTTATATGATAACAGGTAATTATTGTTTAGCATTTTTAATCCTAACATACAGGATTCTTATTTCAAGTAATTAAAATATGTATGAAATAATGATTTTTTAAAAAATTTTCTACAGTAAACAGTCTAATCTACCATTTTTAAATTATTAATATACGCTTCGTGTTTTTTAAAATAACACTAAATATCTATAGAATAATGTTTTTTTGCTGTTTAAATAAAGTAAAAACTGTAATTTAACTGTTAAAATACAGATTTTTAAAGTGGACATTCTGTACAGTTTTTTTTAAATGTATTTTTAATATTTCATTTATTTTTACAATTAACGTAAATTCATGTTTTCCTTTGATTTTAATAGATTTACTAAAAATTTATATAATAACAGGTCAAAATTATTTCCCATTTTTAATCCTAGCATACAGGATTTGTGTTTCAAACAATTAAAATATGTATGAAATAATGATTTTTTAAATTTAGTACAGTCAACGGTCTAATTTACCATTTTTAAATTATTAATATAAACATTTTTTTCAAATAATAGTAAATATCTGTAAAATATATTTTTTTTCTGTAAAATTAAATTTACATGTATTAAAATTGAGCTTTTTTAAAGTGGACATTCTGAACAGCTTAGGTCTGTTTTTATGTGTTTTTAAATTAATAAATCAATTTATTTATTTTTACAGTTAACATGTAAATTAATGCTTCTGTCTGTGATTTCAATATTTATAATTTGCATTAAAAAAATCAGAAAAATCCACACTAATACTTTTCATCTTACGGTTCTGCTGATTTAAATACAGTAAAAATTGTTTACTTTCCAGTTACGAGTTCTAAAAGAGCAAATTAATTACGGATTAATTATGTAGTTTATGCTTTTTTACACTTAACATGTAGATTGTGTGATATTAGTACTATAATTATGATCTTAAAACCAAATTAATGTAAAATACCAGTAAATTGTTCAGAAATTAAGTCAGTTTTTTACAGTGTAGCCCACATCCTGCTGTTCCCTTTTACGTTCCGACCCGTCATCAGGCTGCGTTCAGGTTTGTCTGAAGCCGTAAACGTTGGAGCTGCCGGCCGACGGCAGACGAAGGAGGCGGCGGGTTGACAGCGAGCCGAGGATTAGGAGATTCGGGCACAGATGGTTGTGGGAGGCAGATGTCCCCGCTGAGCTGTTCAGGATCGTCCCCGCTGCCCAGAAACGCAGCAGAAGAACGCCGAGCAAACAGGCTACCTCCGAACGGGTGGCGAGATTTGGGAAAGCAGATGCTGAAAACCGCGTTCGGCGCTCGCAAATGTCACCAGAATCACCGAGACGCAGGAAAACAACAAGCCTCTTAGCAGCTCTGAAGTTTTAAATCCCCCAAAACAGTCACAAAAACAGGGAAAGAAATCCTCGAGCAGCCGTCAGAGACTTTCACACTTTTACCAGAGAACTGTTTGGCCTTAAAGCCTCCTGTAGGGATGAAGGAAATGCAGTAAAATGAATGCATGTAAACACTCAGCCGTGACCTCAGCCTCATCATCACTAATAACCCTGTTCAATTCTGATTTTACAGAAGCATGTTTTTGTGACGTAGAAGGAAACGTTGAGTCTGAATTCGGGACGTTGGTGGCTCAAAAGCAACCCAGGACGTTCACTGGGGAGCTTGAGGTTCCTGTTAGGACCTTCATTCTTAGACTTAAGTCTCATTTTAAGTCACTGTTCGTTTTCATTTTTACGTGCTGTTTGATCACGTTTAGGAAAATATCCACCCGACGTCTGATCAGCTGGTTGAAAAGCAGAAACACGTCACTATTAGTTCTGTTTTTACGCTCTACTTACACTCTCTGTTATACTTATACTGTAAATATCAGCATTTTTGGCTCCTTATTCCTTCGACCAGCACGATTTGCACGTTTACTTCACGTTGTTTTGTCCATTGGTGTCTTTGTCTTTCTGGAAAATAGCATGTGAGCTGTAAAACCAGTAGATGTACTGATTAAAAACGATGTGGAATTCCCTCAAAGGGTAACTGAGAATGCAGTTTAGTTGTATAGAAATGTCGTTTTTAGGAGACGAGGCTCCGTCAAATGAAGTGGCCTTTATAATATGATGAGTTTTTACTCTCACTTGTCTCTTTAGACTCGTTTGTTGAGTCTAAAGTAAGAATTTTCAGTGTCGTGAAGGTGGCTCTGATGTAACCGGCTAGATCTCCATGGTAACAGATGCTGCACAGCTACATCACCATGGTAACAGATGCTACACAGCTATATCACCATGGTAACAGATGCTGCACAGTTACATCACCATGGTAACAGATGTTGCACAGCTACATCACTATGGTAACAGATGCTGCACAGCTACATCACTATGGTAACAGATGCTGCACGGCTATGCTTGGTCCATTTTATGCGGAAGAAGAGTCACATGATGTCCTGTTTTGTAGTCTGATAGAGAAACCTGTTGATTACAACCATCTTGACATCTCTGATTGAGGTTTTAGGTCTAGTTTGGAGTTTTTCTGTCTTTGTTGTTTGGAAGTTTCTGGTGCATCATTTACCTCCATGTGTGGGTAAGAGGCTACAGATAATCTACAGTACATTTTCCGACATGCACGACCTTCTTCTTCTTTTGCCTAATCGGTTAAATTATTTACGGCACTTAACTGGTTAACTGTCACTTATCACTTACTACTATTTGGCTGAAATGTATTTTGAAATGTCTTGAACTTGAACATACGTTGCCTTAAAGTCATAAGCGAGTTGATGAAATGTAAATTTGTTCTCACCAAAGTGAACATCAACCTCCACGTAAGTCTTTGTCATGGTGCCCGTTGCTTACAACAACCTGTTGCTCTTAATTTGAAGTACGCTGCATGTGATCGGTCCGTTTTGTGCGGAAGAAGAGTCACTTGACGTCCTGTTTTACAGCCAGATGAAGGTCTGCTGCTTTACGTCGTCTAATGAGGTCTTAAACTGAACATCTCTGACTTTGGTGAAAGACTAAAGAAGCCATTTTGGGCGGTTGGCGTCAGAAAATATGCCCTTTATTTATCTATTCACTGATAAATCAATAAAGCAATTAGCAGATGGATCAATAGCAGCAGAATGAATGGCCTCAGTCATGGAGGACACAAACCCCCCAGTAAGGGATCTGCAGAGCTGCTTTCTGTCCGCCTAGAAAGACATTTTTGAGATTAAATGAAGCGTAATTAAAAGGCTTCCATATTACGGCACAGTGGAGCCCAGAGAGTCTGTCTGGGCTTCGTCAGCCTCCTCAGTTTGATCTCTGGCTCTTTAATAGACGGAAATTATTCTCCTCTTCATCCCAGAGATTCCATATAACCCCCCCCCCCCACACTTCTCTCCATAGGACAGACAGACACTTATTCACAGTGAATGTCAGATTCCAGTCAGTCATTACAAGTTCACAATCGCTGCATTAATAAGAAGCTGCAGCTGTGAATGCGTCTTCCTGTGTTTTAGTGGACAGCGGCTACGGCCAGTTTCAAAGAAGACCAGCTGCGCCTCTCCGTCAGACTCGTTTTCCAGCCTTCCAGGAAAGCGTTTGCTAAATCGCCCGTCCAGAAACGACAGCGTCCGGCCAGCGGTTCTGAAGGACGGCGGCAATTTGACTGGGGAGAGTCGTCGCTGGTGGTCTTTGAATTCACAAGTAATTACAGTCACCTGGCAGGAAGCTGAAGAGACGCGACAGAGTGCTTTTCATTACAGCTTTGTTTACAGTACAAATCAGCTCTTTTGCATTTGACGCTTCAAGATACTGTCAGCCTGTTAAAAATGTGTCCATCTGTCTCCTGGAATTTATTTCATGCACAAATGATTTGCAACAGTAAATAGGTTTGGAAAGAAATCCAATGCATGTTGCTTTGAAGTTGAGAAAAACCAGATGCAGACCTCCTGAGTTTGAGGATTCCTGAAGTGTGCCTCAGTTTGGTTCTAAATTAATCAGATGTGTTTTTTGGTCAATAACCTATGAATCAATAGCACTACAGATAAAATCACCTCATATGCTGATAGTGCTGTTTTTATCAACAGACTCTTGACATTTGAGGCTAAAGCTGATTAGTTACATGTTTCACTAGGCTAAAGGAGTGCTGTGCCACTAGACCTCAACTTGTTTTAGCTAGCAAGCATTAACCTCCACTTAAGACTTTGTCATGGTGCCCGTTAGCTAGCTAAACTCCCACAATGCTCTCTGCTTGCTGACATGAACTGCCCCTAGTCCTAGTGACCACATCTTCTGTGTCACTACAGTAGTAAATAGTAAGAGTATACAGATAATCTACAATATATTTTCCGACATGCACGACCTTCTTCTTTTGCCTAATCGGTTAATTATTTATGGCATTTAACTGGTTACCTGTCACTTATTCGCATCCTTAATTACCACTATATACCTGAAATGTATTTCAAATGTCTTGAACTTGAATGCATGTTGCTTTTAAGTTACAAGTGAGTTGATTAAATCATAGTGTTATCACCGAAGTGAGCATTAACCACCACATAAGTCTTTGTCATGGCGTCCATTGCTAGCTAAACTCCCACAATGCTCTCTGCTTGCTGACATGAACTGCTCATACTCCCAGTGACCACATCTTCTGGGTCACTACAGTAGTAAATAGTAAGAGGCTACAGATAATCTACAATATATTTTCCGACATGCATGACCTTCTTCTGTTTTTGGCCTAATCGGTTAAATTATTTACCGCACTTAATTGGTTAACTGCCATTTATTAGCACCCTTAATTACCAGTATTTACCTGAAATGTATTTGAAATGTCTTGAACTTGAACATATGTTGCTTTTAAGTTTTAAGTAAGTTGATTAAATCATAGTGTTATCACCGAAGCAAGCATTAACCTCCACATAAGACTTTGTCATGGTGTCCATTGCTAGCTAAACTCCCACAATGCTCTCTGCTTGCTGACATGAACTGCCCCTAGTCCTAGTCACTGCCTCTTCTGGGTCGCTACAGTAGGAAATAATAAGAGGCTACAGATAATCTAAAATACATTTTCCGACATGCATGACCTTCTTCTTCTTTTGCCTAATCGGTTAAGTTATTTACTGCACTTAATTGGTTAATCTTTACTTATTAGCGTCAATAATTACTCGTATTCAGCTGAAATATATTCTGAAATATCTTGAACTTGAACATATATTGCTTTAAAGTTATGAGCGAGTTGATTAAATGTGAATTTCTTATCACCAAAGCGAGCATTAACCTCCACATAAGACTTTGTCATGGTGTCCATTGCTAGCTAAACTCCCACAATGCTCTCTGCTTGCTGACATGAACTGCCCCTAGTCCTAGTCACTGCCTCTTCTGGGTCGCTACAGTAGGAAATAATAAGAGGCTACAGATAATCTAAAATACATTTTCCGACATGCATGACCTTCTTCTTCTTTTGCCTAATCGGTTAAGTTATTTACTGCACTTAATTGGTTAATCTTTACTCATTAGCACCCTTAATTACCACTATTCAGCTGAAATATATTCTGAAATGTCTTAAACTTGAACATATGTTGCTTTAAAGTTATGAGCGAGTTGATTAAATGTGAATTTCTTATCACCAAAGCGAGCATTAACCTCCACATAAGACTTTGTCATGGTGTCTACTGCTAGCTAAACTCCCACAATGCTCTCTGCTTGCTGACATGAACTGCCCCTAGTCCTAGTGACTGCCTCTTCTGAGTCGCTACAGTAGTAAATAGTAATAGGCTACAGATAATCTACAATACATTTTCTGACATGCATGACCTTCTTCTTTTTTTCGGCCTTATCGGTTAAATTATTAACCGCACCTAATTGGTTAACTGCCATGTATTAGCATCCCTAATTACTATAATTGAGCTGAAATATATTTTAAAATGTCTTAAACTTGAACATAGGTTGCTTTAAAGTTATGAGCGAGTTGATTAAATGTGAATTTCTTATCACCAAAGCGAGCATTAACCTCCACATAAGACTTTGTCATGGTGCTCGTTAGCTAGCTAAACTCCCACAATGCTCTCTGCTTGCTGACATGAACTGCCTGTAGTCTGAATGACGCTTCCTCCGATCTCTACAGTATTAAATAGTAAAAAGCTCCGGATTATATACGATACATTTTCTGACATGCATGACCTTCTTCTTTTTCTGCCTTATCGGTTAACACATTTTTAATCTGTTAAATTATTAACCGCACTTACTCGGTTTGGAATTTGGTTCAGATGTATTCTGAATATATTGAGCTTGATGCATGTTGCTTTAATGTTATAAGCGCGTTGATTAAATGTTTTTTTTGTAAACCACAAAGTAAAATCAGATGCGGGCCTTTAAGTTTGTGGATTCCTGACGTCTCGTTGCTGAGATGCTGCAGGTCGCCTAACCTCTAAACCTTTTAAAGAACCTTTCTGAAACGCTTTCGGCTCGGTGTCGTCTGCATCGTATGAGAAGTCAAAGGCGCTCGGAGCAAACTAAACCAGAAGAAGTGATCTAAAGCGCGTCTTCAGCCTGCAGCGTCGTTCAGTTCCACCAAAGACACACCGACTCATTCACCCCCCCTATGTGAGCCTTTGTGACTGGAGCTCCAGAGCTGTGCACCAGTAAATCTGGATCTGAGAGGAATAAAAGCTCTTCAGGCGGAGCTGCTGGAGCACACTGAGTGCAAAAGTCCTAATCACTAAATAATGATTTTTATGTAGTGTTGTGATTCGATAGTACAGACTTTGCGGTCCAATAGTGAGCTCAAAGAAGTGCTATCTGACAGCGGCATTGAATAACTGAGGAATGTGCCTCAGGAAATACATTCCCAGACAATATACTATTTGTTTAGCAGATAATGGAGCAGCGGACTGGTTAAATGTTCAATCATGCTTTGTCTAGCTGGGTCTTGACTGTGACATTTAGCAGTATCAGTGTGAGCAGAGGCTGCTTCTGATGTGAATGTATTACAGAGCTCATTCACATATTTATTAGGGGGAATTGTCTGCGGGTGAAAATGCTCGGCTATTATTCCTCTGCGGAGGCTACTCTTTATCCCCTCAGAATTCCTGCCCTCAACTTTTATTCAATCGCTAATTTGTAAGCCCCTTTCATTTTTATTCACTCCGAGTTGAATTCATTCAGTCAATGTCAATGCCTGAAAAAAGGAAGAATCAATAATGTGAATTAATCCAGAGATTACTCGTGTAGAACTCCGAACGATTTTCTGTACATGAATTAGTTCGAGTGGAAGAACTGCTGTTGACTTGTGCTCAGATTCACATAAACAGCTTGTGAAATCCTCCTCATGTGGGAGGAAACGGCAGAAAAAAGGAGCTGCAGCATTTTTGTACTATTATTCACAGAAGAAATGACTTCTACCAGCTACACAATGTGAATAAACCCGACTCTGATGATGGGTTTAATAAAGCCATGCACCTTTATACTAGGAATATTATCATAGTTACAGGTTTGAAATACTCTTTATAAATACAGGAGACAGACACGTGAATTCAGACCTGAAAAATACATTTGACTTCTATTAAAAGCTGCAACCAAATCAGTTTTACCTGCGATAATGTTCACTTAGAAAACATAAATGTATTTGAGATTCTGTCCTGTGAAGCAGTTAATAATTCCTGCAGCTCCGAACGCTGCAAACTGGTCTGATCAATGTAATTTGTCCAAACTGTTCTATAAAACATGAGAGCGATGACATGAGAAGTTGTTTCTGCATTTCACAGCCAGAAGACACATTCACCAGAGTTAGAAGATGGATATATTGGAAAATAACTTTAACACAGAGCGATTAAGGTCTATAGATGATCCTTAAAATGATTCTGTCATTGTCTATAATTGTTCTGACCAACCACCTACTATCACACATGCTGATATGAGCATTAAAGTTTACCCAGAATGCACTTTTTAAGGTTTTCTCCAGCCTCATATCATCATCTGTGCTTCACTGTCAGGACTATGCATCCACTGTGGTGGTCCTGGTCACAAGAGACACACAATGGCTGCAAAGGTACATAAAACCACCCTTAAAGTTGAACTAAAATGCACTTTTTAAAGTTTTCTCCAGCCTCATATCATCACATTCTGACTTCTGTGCTTCACTGTCAGGACTATGCATTGACTGTGGTACTTCTGATCAGAGGAGGCACAAAACAACCAGAAATAGACTCAAAACGGCAACAAAGAGACACAAAATGGCCGCAAAACACACAAAATCACCCTTAAAGTTTACCCAGAATGCACTTTTTAAAGTTTTCTCCCCATATCATCACACTGACTTCCGTTCTTCACTGTCAGGACTATGCATTCACTGTGGTAGTCCTGGTCAGAAGAGACACAAAACCACCACAAAGAAACATAAAACCACCCTTGAAAGTTTACCCAGAATGCACTTTTTAAAGTTTCCTCCATCCTCATATCATCAGACTAACACTTCCGTGCTTCACTGTCAGGACTATACATCCACTGTGGTAGTTCTGGTCAGAGGAGACACAAAACAAGCCTTAAAGTTTACCCAGAATGCACTTTTTAAAGTTTCCTCTGGTGAATCATCAGAAACCAGAAACACATCCAGGGAACCACTGATGGTTTCTAGGACTCTATATAGACGTTAAACTGCTGCAGTCTGACTGTTCACACTATGAGACATCCCATAATACTGATGCTTGAAGTCATAGAAAGAATTAAGAGTCTTGGTGTTCAGACTGTTGTACCTGGATGGATGCAAAACTGGTTTAGTTGGTAATTTAGCATCAGTTTTGTTTTGTCTTCGTGGCATTTTTTCTCACTTTGATCATTTTGTTAGTTGTTCTTGTTATTTTGTGTCTCAGGTTTTCTGTTTTTCGCCATTCTTTCTCGTTTTGGGTCATTTTACATCTCGTTTTTCGTGTTTTGTGTCTTCTTTGTTGTTTTTTGCTCGTCATTTCTTGTCTTCCTTTCATTTTGTATTGTTTCGTGTGTTTTGGTCGTTCTGTTTGTCGTTTTTGCCACTTTGCATCTCACTTTTCCTGTCTTGTGTCGTGTTTTTCTCGTTTTGTGACATTTCGTCCGTCTCTTTTTGTGCTTTGTGTCTGGATTTAGGCAATCTCTGTCTTGTTTTCATTTTATAGTGTGTCTTTGGACGGCTGTGTCTTTGTGACGTGAAACTATGATACATCCCATAATACTGATGCTGAAAGTTGGTTATAGAAAGACAGGAACAAAAACCAGATTTAGTCTTTGGTGGTTTTGTGTCTTTTGCGACCAGGACTACCACAGTGACTGCATAGTCCTGACAGTGAAGTGGAGCTTCTGATGCTCACAGTTGGTTCTGGAGGAAATGAACTTAACCAGGTGTAGTGATCAGACTGAGACTCCTGGATGGATGTAAAACTGATCCGAACCCGTCTTGTGTCTATTTCGGCCCTTTTCTGTGGAGATATCGGATCTTTTATGCAGCGATTTTCAGTCTTTGAGGTAATTTTGCCCATTTTTGTGTCTTTCTGTGCTGATTTTTCATCTTTTTGTGGAAATTTTTCATCTTGTTATGGTGATTTTGAGTCATTTTGTGGTGATTTTGTGTTTCTTTGTGGTGATTTCGGCCATTTTGTGGAGATATTGGATCTTTTTTGGAGTGATTTTTAGTCTTCGGCTTAATTTTGCCCATTTTTGTGTTGATTTTTCATCTTTTTGTGGAAATTTTGTGGCGATTTCGTTTCTTTGTGGCCATTTCTGCCCTTTTTGTTGTGGAAAATTGGAGTCTTTGAAGTAATATTTCCTAATTTTGTGCTGATTTTGTGCTTTTTTGTGGTAAAAACTTACTCAGGATGTTTTAGGACAGGTGTAGTGTTCAGACTGAGACTCCTGGATGGATGTAAACTGATCTGGGTCCAGGTTCTACCAGAACTCCAGTGTGTTGTTCCTCCTACATGTCATGTGTCTATCTGCTGGACTGATGAGGTTCTGATCCATGTGGACCCCCCTCTATGGACTTCAAGGAGACCTTCATAGTCTGAAGGTAGAACTCTGATCAGTGATGGAGGTTCTGGAGATGAGGTCGGGGGGGAGTGAACCAGTCCCATTTAAACAGGCTCCACTGTGTGCTGGACTGACATGGATCCAGACCTGGAGGGACCAGAGTGAAGCTGACTTTGATTTTACTGTATGTAGAGTTTCACCATATTTCTCGGTGAGAATAAAAACAGACTTCTGAATCCACACACTTCAAAGTCTCCTTTCTCTCGCTGAGGTTCTGGGCTTCCTTTAATGGCCGTGAGTCAGTTTCTTTTTGTTCTGCTCTGTGTCTGTGATGTTAGATGTTGGTTTCTGTGTGGATTATAGCTGCAAGGCTTCAGATGTGTCCCACCGGCCACAGTCGACAGGATTATTTTAGGGATTAAGAGCCTGGTGCTCTGTACCTTGGTTGCGCAGCACTACAGTATGTCCTCATTCTCCCTCATCCTCTGGAACAACTCAATACCCTCCTCTAAAATACCCGACCACGAACTCAGGGGACGAACCCACACCACCACTAGAAAAACTAGTCGGACATATGAGCAGGAATTCTTATTTGACAGATGGTAACTGCAGGTTTCTGTGCAAAATCTGCACTCATACTTCTGGATGTTGTGAATTTGCAGGCATTTTTCCCACATACTAGCGTAGGAGTTCTGTTTTTATGCAGTGTGCATTAACTGAACTCATCTAATGTGCTTTTATTTTGCTAAATGAAGCTGCTGCCATGTGCACTATATTGCTACAAGTATTAGGACGCCCCTCCACATAACTGAAATCAGGTGTTCCAATCACTTCCATGTCCACAGGTGTATAAATCAAGCCCTGAAACATGCAGACTGCTTCTACAGACATTAGTGAAAGAATGGGTTGCAATCCCATGGACCAGTCTGGGTTGGGAGGTTAGCAGTAGAACGGTACTTCCTGACTGCATTGTTCCAAGTGTGAAGTTTGGTGGAGGGGGGTTATGGTCGGGGGGTGTTCTTCAGGGGTTGGGCTTGGCTCCTTAGTTCCAGTGAAAGGAACTCTTAATCAGTCCCTCCAGGATTTCGTGGGCGTTTTTCTTGATTGTTGCTCCTAAAATGTCTGAATTTGCGGCAGCTTTTCTAAAAAATTGCGATGTAAGTTTTGATGTTTTCAACGTATTTGTTGCGATGAAATTGCAGGAGACGGTAAAAAATTGCTAAAAAGTTGCATTTTTTCTTTGTTTTGTTTAATTCATTAAAAATGTTAAAAGTTTAAAAAGTTAATTCCACATCCTGGCACACGCGTGTTCACACACACACGCTCACAGCTCGTCACGTCAGTTAATGAATCTAACTGACCTTCATTGTTTCAGTGCTGCCACAGATCTGGATGCAACAGCTTCATCACGGTGGTTTGTCTGGTCTGTGGTCCGCTGGTTTCACCCATTCTCCTGATATGTTTACGGTAGAAAAGTGTTTGTCAGTGGATGGTTTTGGTTTGTGTTCCACCTCAATATTCCACGGGGTGAAAACAGTTTAGCTCCGCTTTGGTGAAGAACATCAGGGAATTGTTCTGCAGTAGTTTTTGTTGCATACGTATCTGTATCTTCAAACCATAAACAAGGAAGTGAGTTCGGTGACGTACGTGCATTACTGGGGACTGCTGTGATTGGTGGAACTCATGGGAGGCGGGACAAAACTGCAGAAAGTTCGCGGTGATTGGACGAAACTGCAAGTTGGCGCAGAATTCATGGAGATTGGTTGAATTTGCGTTAATTGTTGTGATCGCAGCATCGTGAATTCCTGGAGGGACTGATTAATGCTTCAGCAGACCAAGACATTCTGGACTATTTGATGCTCCCAATTTTGTGGGAACAGTTTGGGGATGGCCCCTTCCTGTTCCAACATGGCTGCCACCAGAGCACAAAGCAAGGTCATAAAGACATGGATGATCCAGTCTGGTGTGGAGGAACTGGACTGGCCTGCTCAGAGTCCTGACCTCAACCCGATAGAACACCTTTGGGATGGATTAGAGTGGAGACTGAGAGCCAGGCCTTCTGGTCCAACATCACCAATGCTCTTCTGGAAGATGGTCAAAGACTCCCATGAACACACTCCTAAACCTTGTGGAAAACCTTCCCAGAAGAGTTGAGGCTGTTGTAGCTGCAAAGGGTGGAACAACTCCATATTAAACCCTACTGATTAAGAATGGGACGTCATTAAAGTTCATGTAAAGGCAGATGTCCTGATACTTTTGGTGATACAATGATGATTTATTTTAGCAACAGTGTGAAGGAAAGAAGCCCATAAATGAGTCGTATCATCCGTCTGTGCAGATGCAGGATTGAAAAACACAAGTTGACGTTTCCAAATGTCTCATTTTTGCCCTAAAACTAAAAGATTTTCAGTTTCCTGTAATAAAAGACGAAGAAAACCAGAACATATTCCAGTCAGTGAAGCTGGAGTCTGAGCATTTTGTAAAAATCTGTCACATTTAAGCCGCTGAAAGCCCACAGCACCCTCATATTATACGGTGTATTTCAGGGCTCAGGTGTAGTTTCTGCTGCCCTGGTTTCCATCCTCCACTCATGCCTTCTCCACTCCCACCTGTCCTGCTTTTCCCGCCCCTCCGCTCACCTGTTCCCTCTCCGCTCGTTATCTCCATCAGCATCCGTCCGCTGCCAGCTTCCCTCCCGCCGCTCGCTGCCAGTACTTTTCCATCATCCGTCCGTTTCATATTCGGCCTGTTCTCTTGGATCCTGAGCGGCAGCTTGGACTCCTGTCGTCTCTGTCTGCCGCCTGGTTTTCCTGCAGCCTTGTAAGATCGCCTTTGGACGGATCTTGCTTCTATTTTTACTGGCTGGTTTCTGCGTTCTGTTGTCGATCAGGACTGTCTCAGCAGAGCTCAGGCGGGTTTTAATTATTAGTTAAACCACAAGTTCAAAGTTTGCAGCTTCTTAAAAGTGAAGATAAGCAATCTGAACGTATTAAATCTGGCTTTGGGACGTTGTGTTGGCTGTTTGTTGCAGACTGTCTGATTGGATCACATCTTTTTTGGCTTTTTAATGTTCAATTAAGTGCAAAAACATTGAAATGACCTGTAACCATAATATATGCTGTATTATAATGCAACAATAATAATGATCTGGCATAATACTGGAGAAAAGTACCACTATTACTGATTTTTATTGTAGAATTTAATGTTAAAATCTTGTAAAAATGCAAAAATACTGTCACAAAACTAGTAATTTGGTCTCATATTACCAGAATCTGCTGTTAATTTTAGATCAACTCAAGTGTGATGTTATTTTTTCCACTCAGCTTCATGTAAAACTGCAGCAAGTGGATCATATTTCTGTTTTTACTGGCAGATCTCTGTGTTGTTCTGTTGGAGTTTTTCCATTAGAGCCGTCTAAGCAGAGCTCAAGTGGATTTAAATTAATAGTTAAAGTTGTTTCAAGCAAAAAAATTATCCAAAAACCCCCAGAAAATATCCATCGTCTAAAATACAGTAATTATCAATATTCAAAATACATTTTTGTAGCCTTGAATTTTAGATTGAATCACATATTTTGAGGGATTTTAAATGTCAAATAAAGTGTTTAGATAGATCTATCTAGATAGCTAGCTAGCTAGATCTATCTATCTATTCTGTCAATTTGACAACAAATTACTAGTTTTATGACAGTATTTTAACACTTTTTACAAATTTTTTATCATAAAAAGCCCAGTAACAGATAGCTAGCTAGATAAATAGTTAGCTATCTGTGTATCTATCTAGATATCTAGCTAGCTATCTGGATATCTATTTATCTAGATAGATAGATAGATAGATAGATAGATAGATAGATAGATAGATAGATAGATAGATAGATGCTAACTCTATCTATCTATCTATCTATCTATCTATCTATCTATCTATCTATCTATCTATCTATCTATCTATCTATCTATCTATCTATCTATCTATCTATCTAGATAAATAGATATCCAGATAGCTAGCTAGATATCTAGATAGATACACAGATAGCTAACTATTTATCTAGCTAGCTATCTGTTACTTTTAGCTATTTAGCTAGCTTATCTAGTTAGCTAGCTAACTAGGTAGGTAGGTAGGTAGATAGATAGATAGATAGATAGATAGATAGATAGATATATAGATAGATAGATATCTAGCTAGATAAATAGATAGATAGCTATCTATTTATCTAGCTAGATATCTGTTACTGGACTTTTTATGATAAAAATCTTGTAAAAAGTGTTAAAATACTGTCATAAAACTAGTAATTTGGTCTCAAATGGACAGAATCTGGTGTTGATTTTAGATTGGATCACATATTTTTGGCTTTTTAATGTTTAATAAGGGGAAAAACATCAATATAACCATTATATTATAAAGCAATAATAATATGTCGTCATACTGGAGAAAAGTGCCATTATCACTGGGTTTTATTATAAAATCTTGTTTTAAAAAGCCCACATACTGTCATAAAACTAGTAATTTGGTCTCAAATTAACATAATCTGCCGTTAATTTTAGATCAACTCCAGTGTGATGTTATTTTTTCCACTCAGCTTCATGTAAAACTGGAGCGATCATATTTCTATTTTTACTGGCTGCTCTCTGTGTTGTTCTTTTCCAGCAGAGCAAAAATGGATTTAAATTAATAATTAAAGCAATAATTCTCCAAAAATTCATGATTTCCAGCTTCTTAAAAGCGAAGATTTGCGATGTTGACTCGTTAACCTTGTCTTCGGGACGCCGTGAAGCCGCTCGCTGCTGGTTTTCAGCCTTTTTACGCCAAATAATGAATCATGTCGTCAGGAGCTCAGTGAGCAGCCTTGATGGCAGTGATGAGCTGCTGCCGTGTTCTTCTCAGACACAGGTAGTAAAGTGAAAACACCTCGACGGCGTGGAGGAACCAAGCCCTCTGGTGATTTCACATCCAGCTGCTGTGAAATGCATTTGAGACTCGTCGGACGGTCGAGGTGTGTGGAGGCTGCAGAGCTCAGACTCAGCATCCAGGCCTGGATTCAGAGCCTCTCTGTCTTCACTGCTTGAAGTCGGTGTTTCATCCAGCAGCAGACAGATGTTCCTCCACACCCAACCTCGCTCCGCTAACTTCCAGACTTGTTCCGGTTTGATGACGACAGAGGAGCGAGGCTGGTCCAGGTGGTCGCTTCTGGAGCTTCGTTTCTGCCTCAGCGACCAGAAACGCTGCAGGATCTGAGGGTTTCCAGCGACCAGAAGTCGATCGGCTTCTTTGTCTTGTTGTAGCAGCCGACCCGCTGTCCTCCTGTTCTCTCTCAGCTAAATTTAAAACCACCCTCCTCCACAGAGGGCCTTATTCAACGTTTCACTAGTCACAAAAAAATACATAAAAAATACCTAAAAATTTTAAAAGAAAATAAAAAAATAAATGTAAATATTCTGGCAGCTGAAGGGAAAGAAAAAAATAAAACAAAAAAATAATAACCACTTATAAAAATACAGTAATTTTCAATAATCAATACAAGTTTTACATTAAATCATGTATTTTTTGGCTTTTTTAATGTTTATATATAAACAAAATAGAAATTGAAAAATAAGATTACACTGTAAAAACAACTGTGAAAAACACAACTCTAGCAGATGATGTGAAAAAAAAATTCAATGCAGAATTTTGCATAATTTTAATAATGTTTTATGTGTAAATTGGTTTTTAATGTTTTATGTAAAATATTATATTTAAATACTAATAATCCATCTGAATACAAGTGGCAATATTGCTGGATTTTATTCTAAAATCTTATGTAAATATCTATTATTATTATTACCATTATAATAATAATAATTATTATTATTAATAATAATAATATAGATATAATGTTATAACTATTATTATTTTTAGTAGTAGTAATAATATTATATCTATATTATTACTATTATTATTATTATTATTATTATTATTATTATTATTATTACTATTATTATTTTTAGTAGTAGTAATAATAATAATAATAATAATATAGATATAAAATTATTACTCTTGTTTATATTAGTAGTAGTAGTGATAATAATAATAATAATAATAATAATAATGATAATAATGATAATGATAATCATGATAATGATAATAATAATAATAATGATAATAATAATAACAACAACAATAATAATAATAATAATTATGATAATAATAATAATAATATAGATATAAAATTATTACTATTATTAACATTAGTAGTAGTAGTAGTAGTGATAATAATAATAATAATAATAATAATAATAATTTATATTATTTTTGTGCTTTTATCTGTGCGGTGTCCTTTACCTAAATTTTATTATTTATTTTATTATTTTTTATTTTTGCTGTTTAAAGAGTATTTCCATTCCAGTATTAAACTCAACGAGCTGCAGTCTTTCACAGTTAACAGCCTGTAATTTATTAATCTGTTCACATCAGTTTGGTATCAGAATAATCCTCATATCTGATCGTCATGACGGAGTCACTTATTTCCTGTATTTAACCTCGGCTCACCTGCTGCATTAATCATAGTCTCCAGTGATAAAACCGATACTTTAACAGACTACCAATACTTACTGATATTAAACCCTGATAAAACCGCCTTCATCTGACATTTATGTTGTGAAAACGTCTGTATTTATAGAAGATATCTCTCATTTAACAAACACATTAATGCAAAATGACAGAACAACTACTTCTTTCTTCATCTGTTGCCACTAATTGAGTCTAATTCTGGAAATATATGTACAGCATGAAACAGTAATTAACCAGCTGCATCTATTAAAAACAAAAGAAATGGAAAATACACTTAATTAATTCAGTATTTACAGCCCTTGTGTTGAGTATTTGTGTATATCTGAGTGGAACTACACCAGACAGTTTTCCTGGAGAACTCTGGATGTTTCTGGTCCTGGTCGGGGATCAGACCGAGCTGCTGTTCTGCCCCCTTTTAATTTGAGGACAGGTGAGTCCTCGTGGCTCCACCGTAAACATCCGGCGTGTTTATTGGAGGATTATGTAACCGTTACATAACTGAGACTGTGAGGGAACACGGAGCGCAAATACCTCCAGTCGCCCTGCCAGAGACAGAGACAGGCCTGCCGAATGTGAACCAGGAGGCCGAGGCTCTGGACCAGATCAGATGTGGGTCAGAGCCTGGACCGGTTTGGATTAAAACCTGCCTTAATGATCGGCTGGTCGTCGGCCTCCGTTCATGAGAGCGGAGGAGAGGCTCGTAGTGAGGCTGTGAGCTCCTCACAGGCAGGGATGAATAAAGGATCAGGTGGAGCCGTGTGGAATAATCAATAATCACCTGAGCCGTGGGCGGTCCTGGTCTGTGGGCTTTAAAGGGGGCCGGACTGAAGGGAAGCCCACCGGAGGGTCATCAGGTCAGCGCTGAGTGACGGACGGACAGGGGACGAAAGAACAGGACCAACTGATGATGAGATTTTAATTAAAAGTTAAGGTTTAGGGTACATGACACTGTAAAAAACAATATGTAAAAAAAACAGGGAAAATCTAGCAGCAAAAATACCAGGAAAATAATATGTAAATAAATAAAATAAAATTAAAATTAAAAACTCTGAAAATAATACCAAATATAAATATTTTAGCTGGAAAGGAAAACTCTAACTTTACAGTTAAAAATTATACAAGAAGAACAAATATTGTAAAAATACAGGTTTTTAATGTAGACGCTGTTTAAATATTTACATTACAGTTTGTAAAAGAACTAATATTTTTACATTTTTACAGTCGGCCTGCAAATGAATGCGTTGTGACTGTAATTTTGCTTGATTTTAATAAATAAATTAAATTAATTTTAATCTGTAATTTAACAAAACAGGCAAAATCTGTAAAATAACGCTTAAAATATTATTTGTGAAATGTAGTAGTAGTACTACTACTTCTACTACTACCCCCACTACTGCTCCTCCTTCTACCTCCTCCTCCTACTCCTCCTCCTCCTCCTACTACTACTAGCACAACTACTCCTATTACTACTACTAGTAGTAGTAATAGGAGTAGTTGTGCTAGTAGTAGTAATAGGAGTAGGAGTAGGAGTACTACTACTAGTAGTAGTAGTAGTAATGGGAATTACTACTCTACTGCTATACTGTGTGTGTGTGTGGTACTCTCTCCTACTACTACTACTAGTACTCCTCCCTCACACTCCTCCTACTACTACTTACTACTACTAATAGTGTAGTGTGGTAGTAGAGATTGGGAGTCTACTACTAGTAGTAGTAGTAGTAGTAGTAGGAGTACTACTCCTACTACTACTACTACTACTAGTAGTAGTAGTAGTAGGAGTAGGAGTACTACTACTCCTACTACTACTACTAGTACTCCTCCTCCTCCTACTACTACTACTAGTACTCCTCCTCCTCCTACTACTACTACTACTACTAGTAGTAGTAGTAGTAGTAGGAGGAGGAGGAGGAGGAGTAGTAGTACTACTCCTCCTCCTCCTCCTCCTACTCCTCCTCCTCCTACTACTACTACTGCTACTCCTCCTCCTCCTACTACTACTACTGCTACTCCTCCTCCTCCTACTACTACTACTGCTACTCCTCCTCCTCCTACTACCCCGTCTCCTCCTCCTCCTCCTCCTCCTACTACTACTACTACTACCAGTACTACTACTATTACTACTACTCCTACTACTCCTACTACTACTACTCCTAATACTTTCTGCAGGAGACGATAATCAAACCTCAGAACCAGGAAGCAGCATCTGGTCCTGGTTCAGGAGGTTCCTCCAGGTCCACTTTGTAAGGGGGACCCTGCAGCTCAGATCAGTCCTTGACAGGCGGCTGGTAAAAGTTGGCCTCTTTCAGTTTTGGCAGTTTCTGTGATTTTTATTGACTTTTTCTTTCATTTAACAAACAGAAAGGTATATATATATATATATATACCTTATATATAATGTTTCTGTAAAATCATGGCGTCTTTGCTGATTTCATAAAATAGTTTAACTTTACCGTCAAACGTTGTGGAGAAAATTAATTCATAAAAATACAGATTTTTCATGTGGACATTATTTACAGGTGTGGCCTGTTCAACACTCTCATATAAATTATTAC
>JAMOIN010002151.1:0-39852 GCA_024666655.1 Dascyllus trimaculatus
CTTGCTAGCCCCTGCCAAACTGGAAGTAGCTCCAGGAACGACCTGGAGACTTGGGCTTCAAATCAATTGTTTACCTAGGTCACCTGAATCACCCCTAAAAGTTTCAGCTCATTTGATGCAAAAATGACCAATTTATGGGGCTTCATAGTCCAAAAATGTGAAACTTTGACCCTAAACCAGGGGTCACAGGAAGGTTGTAGAGGCACTAAACCACCACAGTTCAGCTACAAATATAGCCTAGTATAACATACTAAAAGATCATCCCCGGGGTCCCAGTAGAAAAATATGAGCAAGTGTTCATGTTGGAGAATCAGGTCTTGTTAGAATCTTAAAACCTGAGAGCTTTCAGCCAGTGGACCCTCACCCTCATTTTTGACTCGAACGGGATGAAATCTTAACCACAAGTACTAGGGCCCCCCATGAGTCAGTATCTACAATATCAGCCTCCTAGATCAACAGGGGGCCAGATGGTACTATCTTGAAGTTTGGAAGTGTGCACCTTTTGTCCAAAAGGCCAATTAAGGTCAAAATCTCACAGATTCTTTGGCCCGATTTGGACCAACCTGCACATGCTCGATATTGGGTCCAAAAGCAATGCTGGTGTACGTTTTCAGACCACCAGGACCTAGAACGGCAAAATAGGAGCAAAAAAGACACTGGAACAGGCGCCTTTTTTTCAAGTGGCGCTGTAAAATGAATGAAAAACAGTGTGGAAACATCAAAGTGCATAAAGTCATAGAACAGGGTGTGCTGAATGCTCTGGTAGCAAGAAGACAAGAGGACAAGACAAGAGGCCGCTGAGGAGAGGACTAGAGGATGCAGAGGAGAGGACAAGGGCTTTTCTACACCCTAGGCAGAGTCATCAAGGAATTTCACTGTCCAGTACAATTTTGATAGTTACAAGTAGACTCCTTACTAGCTATGTCACCCATGCTAAGGTTTAGTCATAGGTTTTAAGTGTAAACATAAAATTAGAGCTGTTAGGAGGGCTACATAAAAATTAATGCTAGCAATGACAATATTTCTATTTGGAATTTTGGAGAAATGCTGTCAGAAGTTTAAAGAATTAATCAAAAATGTTTATTTTTACTGAAATACATGCATATAAATAGTAAAATCAGAAAAGTGTCTTATTTTTTTCCATATATATATATATATATATATGTCTATCAATCAATCTGTGTCTATATCTCTCTCTATGTCTCAGAGCAGCAGAGAAAGTCTTTGCAGTACTCAGGGTGGGGGAGGGGTGCTGTTAAACGGTTTCTACGATGCTAATATGCTGAGTGATCAGGATGGAGGAGAGGAGGAAACAGAAAGTTAACAAACTTGAGGCTTTATTTACTTAATCTGAGATTTTATTATTTCCTCTTTTTCAAGATGAGTTGATGGAGCTAAAATATGTAAAATAATTCCATTTGCAAAATTTTGTAAAAATATCCAATGCATGTTACTTTAAATGTTTTTGGGCATAAATATACACATATGTAGTTGTTTTGTGATGCATGTGAAATAAAACATGTAGTCCTGTCAGTGCAGAGCTGTGCTGAGTAAAGCTCAGTGAACCCTGCCATATTGCTGTGTCACTCTGAGTTCACCCAGAGGGCAGCCTGCAGTGGGGGAGGGGCGGCCAATTAAGGACCGACCTGCACCTGCAGCGGCTCGGAGCTCACGCTGCATTCATGGGACACTGGGATATTCTGGTTCTTTGGAACTGGCTGAATATATTTTACTGTAATGTAGAGACTTTTGAAAACTTTAATGTGTTACTGATGCTTTAAGATTAAGCCAGTGAAGCTCTTGCTGATTAATTCAAACTATCCAATGACCTGGGTGACAGGTATCATGAGGATTAGGTAGTTTATGTCCATTTTTCTACACTCTCCTGGTGACATTGAACACACCGCGGGATGCTCGGCAGGTTGGAGAGATTGCGAGCATCACAGTGTGCGCTGCAGGATACGAAGCGGACGCTAAAGAGGACAGTCGAAGATAAGAAGAAACGTTGAAACTAATTAAAGTAAGTAATTTTTAATTCTTACTAAGGTAGATGTTTGGGGTTGACGGACGTGCCGGTGCGTCCAAAAAATATGACCACTTTAACACGATATAGCGGCTACACCATGTAGCTTTAACACGATGTAGCGGCTACACCATGTAGCTTTAACACGATGTAGCTTTAACACGATGTAGCGGCTACACCATGTAGCTTTAACACGATGTAGCTTTAACACGATGTAGCGGCTACATCGTGTTAAAGCTACATCGTGTAGCCGCTATATCGTGTAGCCGCTACATCGTGTTAAAGCTACATGGTGTAGCCGCTATATCGTGTAGCCGCTATATCGTGTAGCCGCTACATCGTGTTAAAGCTACATGGTGTAGCCGCTACATCGTGTTAAAGCTACATCGTGTTAAAGCTACATCGTGTTAAAGCTACATCGTGTGTCGGTAGTAGGGTTGCCACCCGTCCCTTAAAATACGGAATCGTCCTTTATTTGACAATTAAGTTTTGCGTCCCGTATTGAATCAATACAGGACGCAAATTGTTCCGTATTTTCGTTAATGTCCCATACACGTCTGTCGCACACTTATCCAAACTCTATAATGAACAAAGTTAAACACAGGAAATATTAAGGGCAGCCAGTTTCATCTTAGTTGGACCCATATAGCGAGGACCTGACGCCAGGTCCAGCGGATAGATCAGACTTCCGCGTCTGCGTCTCTGTGTGCCGCCTGGTCGGTCCTGTCACGGGTTGCCTGGTTACAGACGCTGCTACGCACTGACTGCACCGGCGCGTTTAAAATGTCTACACCTGAAACACCACCATGTCCAAAGAAGCAAAAACATTTGCAAATGTACAGACGTGAGTGGGAAGAGTCGAACCCCTGGCTTAACAGCGTTAATGGCGATGAGCACAAGGCAAACTGTAAAACATTATTTTTAATGGTTTTAAGTTTTTAATAAACATTCTTTTAATAGCCTATATGTAATCAATGAATGACCTTTCTAATGAATAACTCACTCATAACTCTGATATGTTCACAGAACTTAATAAATACATGCATACACACATCAATAAGTTAATATATTCACTGTGCTAAGATAAGATTTAGATTTAGATTTTAAAAAATGTTTGTAGAGAATTTGTATGTACAGTATTCTGCATTGAATTATTTATGTTTTTGCAGAAGTATTGCACACTGGTTGGTGGACAGCTCCACAAATAAAAGAAAGAAAACTTTCTGATGGACAGATGATTGTGGGAGAGGATTGAGGGAAGGAAGAAGGAATGTTTTGTAGTTCTATTTTTATTTTGAATATTTTCACTTGGGGCACATGAATAAGGGCAGATGTACAAGTTTGCAAGTATTTTTCTTTTTTTTTATTTACTCTTAAAGTAAAAATGTCCTCAGGGATCACAAAGAGAGCCCCAACAAGTACTTTAAAGATCATAATGATTGTTCATTGGTCTGTTTTCCTTAATATTTGTTTATTATTGTACACTGCAGTGACTGCACAGTTTATCATTAACAGTTCCATGTAATAAAGCACTTAAAGCTTTAAGTAGGACTAAATGCTTTTTTCAGAATTAAATATAACCCTACCTACTAGGGTTGCCACCTTTCAGAAATGAAAATAAGGGACGCCCACCACGGCTCCTCGGGGCCGCTACCACCCGAGGAGTGGTATATTTAATTCTGAAAAAAGCATTTAGTCATACTTAAAGCTTTAAGTGCTTTATTACATGGAACTGTTAATGATAAACTGTGCAGTCACTGCAGTGTACAATAATAAACAAATATTAAGGAAAACAGACCAATGAACAATCATTATGATCTTTAAAGTGCTGAACTTGTTGGGGCTCTCTTTGTGATCCCTGAGGACATTTTTACTTTAAGAGTAAATAAAAAAAGAAAAATACTTGCAAACTTGTACACCTGCCCTTATTCATGTGCCCCAAGTGAAAATATTCAAAATAAAAATAGAACTGCAAAACATTCCTTCCTCCTTTCCTCAATCCTCTCCCACAATCATCTGTCCATCAGAAAGTTTTATTTGTGGAGCTGTCGACCAACCAGTGTGCAATACTTCTGCAAAACATAAATAGTTCAATGCAGAATACTGTACATACAAATTCTCTACATTTTTTTAAAATCTAAATCTAAATCTTATCTTAGCACAATGAATATATTAACTTATTGATGTGTGTATGCATGTATTTATTAAGTTCTGTGAACATATCAGAGTTATGAGTGAGTTATTCATTAGATAGGTAAAGGTCATTCATTGATTACATATAGGCTATTAAAAAATGTTTATTAAAAACTTAAAACCATTAAAAATAATGTTTTACAGTTTGCCTTGTGCACATCACCATTAACGCTGTTAAGCCAGGGGTTCGACTCTTCCCACTCACGTCTGTACATTTGCAAACGTTTTTGCTTCTTTGGACATGGTGGTGTTTCAGGTGTAGACATTTTAAACGCGCCGGTGCAGTCAGTGATAGCAGCGTCTGTAACCAGGCAACCCGTGACAGGACCGACCAGGCGGCACACAGAGACGCAGACACGGAAGTCTGATCTATCCGCTGGACCTGGCGTCAGGTCCTCGCTATATGGGTCCTACTAAGATGAAACTGGCTGCCATTAATATTTCCTGTGTTTAACTTTGTTCATTATAGAGTTTGGATAAGTGTGCGACAGATTTGTATGAGACATTTATGAAAATACGGAACAATTTGCGTCCTGTATTGATTCAATACGGGACGCAAAACTTAATTGTCAAATAAAGGACGATTCCGTATTTTAAGGGACGGGTGGCAACCCTATGTGTAGGGGCTAGACGGAGCGACGCAACGTATGTCGAAAGTGCGGATCTCGAACTATTTACCAGTTTTTACGGGCTCAAAGTAACCAAAGACCAAGATGCTGTGTGGAACAGTAATGCGTTTGCTCTGCTTTGCCTGAGGCTAACTGTGCTAGCGGTGCTAACAACCATGCTAACCGTACTTTGGTTTTGATTAGGCACCTGAGCTTTAGTAATCTGTCTAATCTAATATCAAACATGTCTCTGTTGTAAATTTCTATGTGTACATTTCTTTTACTTTTAAATGAGTTAAATGTAGTTACTGTTTGATGTTAATTTGGTTTCTAGCTATTTTGTGGTGTGTGGCTGTGTAACTGCTCAGATACAACGCTTAACTAAAGTTGTACAGACGGACGGACGCGCCGGCTCGTCCACAAAACATGACCACTTTAACACGATGTAGCAGAAAGACGGAGCCAAGCTCGCGTTTGGAGCGCTTCCGGTGCGCGTTTGGTGCAGCATGAAACGGTAAAAACCGGAGATTCTGTGGAGCGAGACGAATGTGAAAAACACTCCTTTCCTATTGGTCTAAAGCAGGGGTGTGCAATCCTGGTCCTCGAGGGCCACTATCCAGCATGTTTTTGATGCTTCCCTCTTCCAACACCTGATTCACATCTCATCATCAAGCTCTGCAGAAGCCTGATAACGATCCTGATCATGTGAATCAGGTGTGTTGGAAGAGGGAAGCATTGCACACCCCTGGTCTAAAGGCCACCGCAACAGCCAATCACGAAATTCTATGGCTGGATTGCTGTGAGAGAGGGGGCAGATTTGGAGAGAACGCAGGCTGCTGCAGCAGAGCAGTGATATAGCCTAGAGGTGTCAGGTTACAGGCCACTCAGACACAAACTGTGTTTTGGAGTGGCACAAATAATTCCTGCAAAGTCTGAATGTGACACCTGATGATTTTGTAAATAGTTGTACAAGAACGCCTGGGAATTTGCTATATTTTAATGCAAATAGTGTCTGTAACTGTGTTGTTTGCCAAATTACTGCATTGTTTTTTGAAGTTTACTATTTATATTAGCATTCTAAGTTGTACAAATGGTTTGTCACACATGTTTGCAGTCCTCAGAGTAAAAAATCTAACTTTTTCCTACTCACATTTTGTATTTTTTTTGCAATCTTAGTGCCAGCTAGCAAGTTGTGCAGTACTGTCTAATTTTTTCAAATTTAAATGCTTCATTTTAGTCTGTGTTAATAAGCCACTTTTAAATGCAGTCCAGGCTTTTGCAGAGACAGTATAAACAGATGGTTAAAATATATTGCTGAATAAATCCTAAAAACAGTCTCACATTTGATGTGTATTTTTCCTGATATTGTCTGTAGGCATCATCATTGTTCAACTTTTTTGCTGGTGTTAAAAAACCTAACTAAAGATTGTAAAAATCAGCAATATCGTAGAATCGTAGAATTTAAATCGAATCGGCACCTAAAAAATCATGTGTTTATCCTTTACTTGTGCTTGTTCCAGGGACAGTCAATTGTTCATGTTTCTAATATACATTCCACCTTTCTTCACAGATGATAAAGAGAAAAAAGGAGGAACAACAGGAGGAATTGGTGTGTCACTTATTTGTCATTTTGGTGTGGGCTGTAGCAAAGTAGTCTATAGGCAAACTTAAAGATAACACATTTATTTCACTGTCTTTTCCATGTCAGTTCATTAAGGATTCTTTGCTTACGACTAAGTAAAGCTGGGTACACACAATGAGATTTTGCAAATCTTAAGATATTTTTTATCTGTTACAGACCATACATATGCAGATAATAAATCTGTCATTAAACAGTTTTGATTGTATTGTCCAGTACTAAGTTGATTGTGCTGTCATGCACTCATACCTGGAACTGGGTAACTCTGCCCACCGGTTTAGTCATTGAGCAAAGCTAATATTTCTTAAGTTGATAATTGCTAAAAGAAAATGCTATGCTACTTCAACAGCTTTTCAAATGGGTTATGTTCTAATGTGATCTGCAAGTTAACTTTCAGTTTTGATTTTTTTTGTTTGTTTCAGGAGATCTGCGCCACAGAGGAATCTCTGTCAGACTCAAGCCATGATCTGGAGAGCGACTATGCGCCATCATCCCCTGATAGCTCTGACGATGATGACACTCCAAAGAAAAAATTCAAGGAAACGATGGTTGCAGAAGAAGAACAACACACAAGCTACAATGCGGACACTGAGGTTGAGGATGAAGAGGATGAAGGTGAGAGGACACCACCTGCAGTTACAGTGAAGACCTGCACTAAGGGAGAAAAAAGAAAGTGGGACAAATTTCACAAAACTATTTCACAAAACTGGCCAATTAGAGGACAGAGCACACAAGAAGTCTCAAGCATAGACATATACACTAGACGCCGCGGAGCCTGTCTCCGCCCACCGCTGAGCGGCCGCCATATTGTGAGGGTCAAGTCTGCCCTGTTATACAAGTCAATGTGACAGCGATGTGTTTCTGAAGAAAATATACTGGGAAGAATCATTGCATTCATTTTTATTAATTTATTTATAATTATGGATGTAGCATACTTACAGAAAGTATTGAGAGGGAATGGAAGAAGTTTGCAAATCGGATGTTGTGATGCTGTAGTCTGCTTTTAGAGCAGCAACATGATGAAGCCCATGACAGAAATATGCAAAAGCGTTTATTTACATACAAAGTGACATTTATGTACAATGAACATGTACATTAGAGCACAAGTTATAACATTTTGTGAAACAAATGTAGATATTTTAACGTATTTACATACAATAACATATTTACCTATTATACATCTATTTATTATTACATATTCACCTATTACATTACATATTTATTCATCATATTTACATATCAGTAAGTGGTAGCTCTCATCAGAAGATGCAGGAGCAGCATCTGTCACCAGGCTACCATGGCACAACACAGCATCCTTGAAATGCGTCTCACAACAAACCCTGTTATGTCTGTCAGAGCATCGTCCACCAGAACACCATGTGGGCAGATAACTGTGGTCATACAGGAGAGCAGGGATGTTGGTGAACGGGGATGGGAGGTCTTCAGATTCTGCTGGAGCTGAGGACAGATCAACAGGAGTCAGAGACACAGCATCATTCACTGCTGGGAAACCTTCAAATGTGAAGAACGTTAGTAAATAGCCGCCATATATGACCACAGTTCAGCTGATTTCTTTTAAAATGTAATATTCTATACACTGCAATTAAAATAGCCTCCGTTAGTTAAACCGAATAGACGTTGATATTGTTGTTTGAGGGATAAAAAACATGTTTTCCTACCTGTGGAAGGTAACTCCACGCAGTTGATTGTCCTTATTTTGCCGGTTTGTCCAACCACAAGCAGAGCAGTGATGCGGCATCATTGCTGAAGTCTTGACAAATGACCCCCTCAAGATGGCGGACACACAGACGTATGTCCCGGAGGGTCGGTGAGGCGTCTAGTGTATATGTCTATGGTCTCAAGCCTCACGTGTGCTTTGCCTCAAACAGAGTGTTTTCAGTGAGAGCCGAATACGAAACTAGAATGAGACGTTTCTAAACGCAATAGTGAGGCGGATAAGAAGTGGTACTCCTTAGGCATCCCAGATTGGCATAATGAAAAGGACAACAGTATGATGTGTCCCCTTTAATGTGAGAATAATGTGAATCCAACATAACTAACTGTTGTGTTTTGTATCAACAGTGGCTTTGTCTGCAAAAGCTGGAGATGTCCAAGATGCAGAAGTCAGTCAAAGCTGTGCTGAAGTCAGTGAGGACTCTTTGGAACAACCTCAGGACATAGAAGGTATGAGTTAAAATGCTATTTGCCTTTTTTCTATTCAAGGGACTGTGAGGACTTTCTGAGTGATCTTTAAAAAAAGTATCACTTTTAGACATACGCCTTATTGTATCCACAGTTTAAGATGAGATGGTCAGCACCAAATTAGGTTATTTCTAGATGCAAATAAATGCTAAGAAGTAACCTGGGCTTTATTTAGGATCTGTCAGCAGTGTGGCAGTACATTTTCCTGAAAGGGTATGTCAGTTTGAATGGATATTTGTATGACTCGGATTGTTATTGTAAGTATTTGACTATACACTTATAATAATTCAGAAATAATCTATAAGCTCCTCTTAGGCCCCGTCCACACGAAACCGAAGCCAGACCTAAACGCATAAATACTTTGTCAAACCGGGGTATCGTCCACACGAAGCCGGCGTTTTCGGCTCTGAAACCGATCATTTCTGAAACCAGGTCCCAGAGTGGAAAGATTTCAAACCAGCGCGGCTTCGGCTTCATGTGGACGCCTTAAACCGACACGTTTCTGAAACGCTTGCGTCACAGCTCCACCTCTCGCTAAATGCGCATACGCCAAACTCAGAAAGCGACTACAACAATGGCGCCGTCCAGTGCAGCGCATTTGGTGTAGCGTCTGTACTGCTGAAGCGAGTCACCCTGTTGCAGCAAAATATACTTCTTCTGTATTATCACCAAGTTCGCCAAACAAGTATGGAAAGCACAATACGCCACTTCATGTTCTATGTTTACATCGTATACAGATTACTACGCATGCTTGTAGTCCCGCCGCCAGCTTCCGCTTGTCGCCGTTACACCGTCACAGCGCCGCCACAGCGCCGCCAACAGGCCTGGCATGTGCTTTACATCGTTTTCAGGTGTTTCAAGTGGTTTCGTGTGGACGGAGATAATTTCTGAAACCGCTCCGGACCCACACTCAGCCCTGGCATAGACTCCTAACAGGATGTAAACAAAAGCACAAAGCGATGTCAAAAAATTAAAAGCTTCAGATTGTGCCAATCGTAGTTATCATGACAATCTGAGCTTATGAGCAGCAAAACACTTTAATTGGCATACTTTTGACTCAAACAGAAATTGCCCACACAGCCTTGTTCAAACTTGCTTTTGCTTTCAGGCAGAAGTGAATACAATGCCGATTGGCCCGATTCAATTTCCTATCATTCAGTCAACTAGCGGCTGATCCTGAGTACAGCCCAGGTTCAAACATCCTGAAGTTAACCTTAAAGCTCTAAAGAGTTCAGGGTCAGTTGACTGTTAAGCATAGCAAAGAAAGCTAAATCACAAGTGTTCAGTGTTGGTTAAAGCCATCAAGAGTTCAACCCTGTGTGACTGTTTTTTTTCTGTAGGGTCTTTACTGAAGGGGTGGATAAGAGAGTCTCTGTTCAATACTACGGGGTGGGGGTAATAATCAAATATTATACATAATTTTAGGAAAATTGACAGCCTTAGTATATGTCAGACTCAGCTGAGCTCTCACATGAGTTCAGTTGTGACCTGGACTTGTCACTCTGTAGCTCACCGACTAGAGGTGCACCTCACAATAAAACCACTGTTTTAAAGTATGCTGCAGCATTGTTAAATTTTTGTAATGCTTGATGATCTCTTCTTATGTTGTAGAAGAACCGGACATTTTGTCTCAGAAGATCACAGCTCCAGGACCGTCAGCTACCGACAAAGTGACAGAGAAAAGTATACTGAATACTTGCATGGCTGAAGTTTCTTCAAACTTTAAAATGCCACACTGTAGTAATATTATCTTCCTGTACAGGTTCCAAAGGAAAGCGGTCAAAGAGGCCTTGTGGCTCAGCTCAAGATTCAGATGGTAAGAAAAGAACAAGAGGTTCTCTGCAGATGTTTTGGAGTATGCTTCAGCATGCGTATTTGTTTTCAATGCTTGATGATCTATTCTTCTGTTGTAGAAGAACCAGACGTTTTGGCTCAGAGGAGCACAGCTCCAGGACTGTCAGCTACTGACAAAGTGACAAAGAAAGCAGGTAAAGTCCTTCTGTGCTACAAGTGTTTGTCTTTCTCCTGTGTGGTAGTATTGCAGTGTGGTGTGTTTTATCCTGAAGACCGGAGGCACCTCTATACACAGCGTGCAAAATACAACAGCAAACGGCCGTTTGGGGGCTCCAGGCGAATAATCATTTGGGGGCCCCTGTATCTATCTGTCAAATGTACCTTATATGGCAAAATGAGACACTCCATACAAGATATGAATATACGTCACTTTCCTTCCACTCTTCCGTCAAACTTGACAAGCATAATCCATATTAGATTAAACATAATTTTCTATGGATATTGCAAACTCTGTTTTTCTAAGGAATGGATATGTGCAAATAGATAAAAACTTGTTTTAACTTTGGTTTTCCTGATCTTCAGCCCCTGACTAATGCATGTTCTTACTGATAAATTATCTTGACTCTAATACTCTTAACAGAACTTTATATGCCGTGGTTATACAATATTAAATAAGACATGGCTTCTGTGATTCTAGAGTAAAATAAAGATTTATTTAAACATATTATTTAATTTAAGGTTTTCAGTAGGTCACAGCAGGAGGGTGGACAGAGCCATATGTTCTTTGTTGTGTCATCTGCAAAGTGAGGATAGCAAATAAAACAATACAATAAATAATGATTACACATCAAAATGGCTGTAAAACTAAAACATTTACCTTTTCAGTTTCACTGCTTCTTTTCATCTCCCATCATACATTCTCTGTTATCTCCAGCATATTTCTCTCATCTTCATCTCTCAGCTTTATTTCTCCTCTCTCTCTCTCTCTCTCTCTGTTAGTCTTCATCTCTCTCAGCTTTATTTCCTCTTCCTTCTGTTAGTCTTCAACAGGGGATGGACATGATTCAGAATATAGAAGCATCAGGATGTCTGATAAAAATCAATTACTCGATTTTTATCAGACATCCTGATGCTTCTATTTGTTCTAAAGAGATTTTTATAAAAATAATTAGCTTAGACAACATATTGTGAGGGCATTTTGTGGAACCCAACCAGGTCTTGTAAGGGGCCTTGGGCTCAAGGCAAATGACTGGTTTGCCTAATAGTATGGGCTGCCTCTGCCTAAATTGTGGGTTCCTTAACATAATCCCAGGTTCTTTGATAACAGATGTTTTTCTTTGGGAATCGCTTTGGAGTGACCTATCTGCAGGGCTGAATGCTTAGCTTTTTTACTAGAGCACAGGTGCTCCTAATTGAAAAAAGAATAGGAGCCCAGAAAAAATTGGGAGCAATATGCAATTAACACAATTTTACCATTGAAACTTACGCATGCACTCATATATATATATATATATATATATATATATATATATATATATATATATATATATATATATAAACACAGTGGGATCATAAGGCCTCCTGCAACCCTCAATTAAACACAGAGACCATTCCTGTCACACAGGAATGTTCAGGATCAGGTTATTTCTCTGCAGTGTAAGGCAGATTGCAGATGTAAAAAATAAAGAAGTTGTTGACTTGTTGATTTGTATACAGATGCGCAAAAGTTGTGTTGAAATTTATACACATACTTATTACCTTTTAATTTTTTTTTTCTACTCGCACAATCTATTTTTTAGGCGCAAATGCGAGTGAAATGCTCGCACCGTACAGCCCTGATCTGGAAGCTCCAGTGACATTACATCTGTCAGTGACAGGTTGAACTGTAATGGGGGCAGGCCCTTCAAACTGTCACAGTCAACCCACCCTGTTGAAATCTTTCAAGAATGTTTTCTTACCTTGTCTGTGCGGGGAGGGGTGTCTAAGCTTCCCTGCTTAGGCTGCTGCCACTGTGACCTGACTCTGGATGGTCGTGGGAGATGAGATGTGAATAATGATGATATTATCATTTTCTCTTTTTGTCTCTTTTATTGAAGGGTTTTCCAAGGAAAAGAAGAAGAAAAAGAAGAAGGAAAAGAACCTGTCTGAACCAGCAGAAGACTCAGATGGTAAGAAGCTGAGCATCATCACTCTATTATATCCTGTAACAGTGAATTGTGGTTGGGCTGTATCAGTGTATTTTCCATTATAACTAAGCTGTTACTCCTATCATGACATGTTCTTCTGCTGCAGAACATCCCGTAGATTTGAGTCAGAAAACCTCAACTTCAGCACCATCAGATGAAGTCCAAGTGAAAAAGAAAACAGGTAACCTCGTGCTGTCTTCACATTTTCATGTCTTTCTTGCTCCTGTGAGGTAAAAGCATTGGAGAGTCCAGGCAGATTTTGGGTTGATTTCTTGCCTTGCTTTCACAGTTATTAAAATCACATCATCACTATTAGTACACTCCTACAGTAGATAGAGCCATGACACATATAACCATTATTCCTAAACGGTCAAATGCTTTTAGTGGATGAGATGTAGAGACTATGGGTAAAATTGTTGGTGCTTGTGATGTTTTAGTGTATTTCTGCCTTTCTTGAACCTCTGCCAGGCCAAGCATGGTTTGTTGTATACATAAAAAAATAGTGTAGCGATTAGAAGGCAAAATGTTATTCATCAATTGATTTATTAACTAATTTAAATAAATCAGATAAATCAATTAAATAAACTTATCAATTTATCAATCTCAAGTCTAAAGACAGAGCTCTCGTACAGTGATGTCAATCTTCCAAATAGAATAGGTGTTCTGTCCCACTTCTCGATCCCGACAAAGACAGTTTCTCTCATCTGAATGAAACGATCCACCACGTTGTCTCCTTGTCGATGTGCTCACTGCTTGGTATGAGCTCTTTGATGCACCACTTTCAGGTCTCCTTCCTCCTCTCGTCTGTCCTCTGACCTCGGGGAGGGAGTAGAGGATCTTCCTCTGCCTCACCGGAGCGACCTCCTGGTTATTTTTCCCACAGCCTTTGTCGTCTCGAGTCGCCTGCCCCTCAAAGTCCCTCAGACTTGGTTAGGCTACTCTGCGGTCTCCCTTGGACTCGGTCAAGTCTCTGGATCCCCGCGTCTTGGTCCTGCGGTGCTCCCTGCACCCTCCTGCAGGCTGCGATGCTGAGCTCTCTCAGACGATCACTTCTTTATAGTAAAGTCTGCTTAGAACAGATTTCACTCCTCGGGTTCAACTACATGCCCCAGAAGCCCTCTGGCCTCTGAGGACTCTCTTCTGGGTGTGTCTATCTTTGGCCACGCCCACCCAGGGACGCCACTTTTGTGAGTGAGGGGATTTTTTTTCTGACTTTCAGCTCTCCGGTGCGTCTCCTCAACACCTCTTGGTTGTGTTTATAATTTCCTTTGTTTCGTAACGTCTCTATGATCTTCTTACGTTCCACGCTATGTCGGGGTAACGCGTACGCCTTCACGATTTCAGGCTCTTTCTTTCTGTGGGTGTAAAGGTGACGCGCAATTTTACTCTGAGGTTTCCCGCAAACGTAACAGAAATTCCTGTTCGTGATGGTCTGGTCTTTGGGGTTTTCATCGGCCTCGGAGTCATCGGTGCTGTCCTCCTTCGGCTGCGTCGATCCATTAACAGAATCGACGCCGCCGGGTTCTTCCTGGCTGTTCCACAAATCCAGAATCGGCTCGTTGTTGTCGCTGGTGTGACTTTCGTCGCTGCTCGGCTCTTCCTCACAGACATAGTCGTCATCGGAGTAGTTTTCTGCACAGCTGGATGCTTCTGCCGAGTCCTCAGCTTTTTCATCCACCGCAGAAGAAGCGTCCAAGTCTGTTAGTGACGTGTTCGGTTCTTTACTGGTTTTCGTTGAGCACTACGAGTAAGAGGACTTCCCATAGTTGTAGGTTATCTCCTCGCCCGCTGAGATTTTCCTCAGCGCAAACAGGCACAAGTGTGGCTTTTCCTTGTAAATGATTTTCCTCACTTTGCAGTTGGGACTTATGTGATCGTCGTTTACGAGTCTGCCAAGTCAAACAAATAGTCATTGACAGAATCTCCATGTTTCCTTTTCTGGGTTTCTTCAAGAGTGACGATGTTCCCCGATACTCAACAATGAAGGTGGAAGGTTCGATGGCTTCGTGGGTGAACACACCTCTCCCTTTAAAGGGGTCGATATGGATTCCCTCCAGGAAGGATTTGTCTTTGCCAGCCTTTATGTGCTTCAGGGCGTCCTGCTCAGGAGTGTGCCGTCTGCTTTGTTGTTCCACATCATCACTCTGCGGAAGTAGAAGATCCGTATTTACAAAACCTAGTGCAAAAGATGTGAAAAGAGTGAGCAGAGTGCAAATTATATGAAAAAGTGCAGAAAGAAGGCACTGTAGCTATTAACTATTGCACATGATGGTGCCCAGGAACTACAACACGTTTAGGTTGTGCTGGTGTTGTAGAGCCTGATGGCAGCAGGAATGAATGACCTGCGGTAGCGTTCTTTTCTACACCGTGGATGTATCAGTCTGCTGCTGAAGGAGCTGCTCAAAGACCCCACAGTGTCATGCAGCGGGTGAGAGTTTAAAGGGAAATCGAAAAAGTGAGCCACTATAACAATATTTACTAGACTGAGTCCCATTTGTATCAATTATCATATAACAAACCTGTAAAATACATAAACATATAAGAGAAAAACAGGGCAAAGTTAATATCTTTTGTGACAACAGTAATGCCTTCTTGGAGCAATGTAAACTGTGACGACACAGGATGGGTTCGCTTTGTGGAGCTGATGAGTTTCCTTTTTTGCAACACAGTAAGAGATAATAACAGTGAAAAATAAAGACTGGTAAGCCAAAGAGGAGACAAAAAGGCATTGCTGTACCTTTCCTGTCTGTTAAAATGATTTGAAAAGTTCACACTGAAGAAGAAAGAGCCCATTTTTACAAACTTTGGCTGATACAAAAAACTGTACAGCTGTACCGACTGGCTGCACTGAGGAGGGAAAGCCGTCCGAGGGGCTCAGACTCCAGGGAATGGAGGAATTTACACTGAGCTGAAAACTTTTCAGTTTGGTAAGCTCAAGGTCTGGTGGACCAGCAGTCTAAAGCCTGGAGCTGCTCAGAGTGTTTTTAATTCTGCAGCAGATAACCTGAGCTCTACTGAGCGCCTATCACACTAACATGGGGTCAGCAGCAAGAGTTCTCTGTAATGACAGGTTCTGGTTATAGATGGCTAAATAAACACACTCGGAGGTCTTTCCCTCCTCAGTGCAGCTGCAGCCGGTACACCTGTACTGTTCTTCGTATCAGCCGAAGTTTGTAAAAATGGGCTGTTTTGTCCTCGGTTTGAATTTAAACTCATTTTAACACACAGGAAAAGTATGCTATCGCCCCTTTGTCTCCTCCTTTGGCTCACCAGTCTTACATTTTTAATCTGTTAGCATCTCTTACTGTGCTGTAAACAAGGAAGTTTTCATCAGCTCCACAAAGTGAACCAATCCCATGACATCACAGCTCACAGAACTCCAAGATGGTCGAGTGATCTTAGTTATATATTTTTGGATTTTATAAGGTTGTTAAGTAGAGATAAAGATGTACATCCTGTGTTCATCTTTTTATGGCTGAATAGTAACTTTGAAACAGTGTGTACAAATAAAGGTGAAATGATCAGAACACTACAAGAAAGATCAGCTGCAAAACAGCATGATTCATTCATTCTGAAGATGTTGTTTTGTGATCTCTGTTGCAGGTACAGATGAACTGTCACTCAAAGAAAGTGAATTCAAACGCAGGCCTTGGAGTTCAGGTGAAAAAGCAGCAATATGGCGACAACTAGGTCAGCACATTACTCTGCATAGAGTTCCTGGTAAAGAGCAGTGTGTCAAGGCACTAGATAAGGAACTGTCCTCAGAACCCGCAGCTGGAAGGATGTGAAGAATCAAGTCTACAATTGCATCACAGCACACAAATGGAAGCAGTTGTAGTCTGCATTTCTCAAAGCGGTTCCATTCAGTTTTTCAATTTTATGGTTGTTAATGTCCAATCAGTGCTAATGATGTTACAATATGGACATTTTGTATCACGGTTACTGTGGCTAAAATTATCACTGATGTTATCTCAGTGTTGTTTTTACAAATTGTACATTTATGCCTTCTGGGCTTTTTTGGTTCTTGCAATAAATTACTGTGATCAGTACGGTCATGTTAAGTCTTTTGTTAAAAATTTTAGTTTTTTGTCAAGTAGGACATAAAACTGAAGAGCTTTGAACTGTGAAATATTAATTATGAATATTAATTGTGTGTGTGTGTATATATATATATATATATATATATATATATATATAAAAGAGAGATGGATATAAAGGAATATAGGTATTCATATTTTATTAAATGCTAATGAATATCAGCTGACAAATGTGAGCTCAAAGTGGAGATAAAAACAGCCCATTAACATAATTGGATAATGCTAAGTTGGTTTAAAACTAGTGTAAATGAGCCTTTAGAACGAAATAAAAAAACACACGAAATCTGCCTAGCAACCATTACCGGTCCTCACAAGTATAGAAGTAAAATATTTTGTAAAACTTTGCATTTTCTGACATTTGAAGTGACATTCTGATTGTATACTGCCATCTTGTGATAGATTTATTTTTTGCAACATTCTAGCTGCAGCAGAAATGGTGGTCCTCACAATGAGTTCCAGGGTCGTGGTCCTCACAATGTGATAGAGACATGTATGTGTGTGTGTGTGTGTGTGTGTGTGTGTGTGTGTGTGTGTGTTTGTGTGCCTCTGTCTGTGTGCTGGGGGAGGAGCAAGGGGAGAAAGCATGCTGCTGCAGGGGACAGACAGGAGCTGCCAACAGACACATTTCAGGCTGACAAGACTCAAAGTTCAGAAGGGCGCCGCAGCCACACTGTTTCACTTTTGTGGAAGATTTTGATAACTTTGCATCCTTAAGGCCTGTTGTATGTACTGTCTAAATTTGAGGATGCTATCACTAAGTTTGAAGCAATGGCAACTGCAAATGTCCCATTTAAAATTCCTGTTACCACTCACTGACGCTTTGACTATGACTAAATTTTAAAATGTGGATGTGTTTAGAAGTGGACTGTTGTCCAGCACATGAAATTTGGGCCAGATCGGATCATGTACAGCTGAGATATAAACACTTTAATAGTCACGGCGAGACATCGAAGTTCGCCACCCAGCCACAGACACATCGTTTGACTACCAGTGACAGTTTTCTCCATGAATCATCATCAATGTCTTGAGGCTTATGTCACCACATTTCAGATGAATACGGTCAACCGGCTAATAACAGTACATTAAAATGTAAAAAGTCGCATTTCCTGTTGCCAGGAGGTGGCGCTATGACTGTGGATGAATATTGTCATATGGATGTGATCAGGGCAGGACGATGATCAAATGTGTAAAGTTTGAGGCAGATCAGAGCCTGTGAAGTGTATTTAGACAGCACTTGAATTTTTATGGCGAAACATCAAAGTTCAGGAGGCCGCCACGCCCACGCCCTCAGACTTTTGCGGAGCGTTTTGATAACTTTTAATCACGAAGCCCTGTTGTATATACTGACCAAATTTCAGCTGTCTTGGAGTTACCCTGTGTTCGGTTATAGCTCTTGAATATGAGGAAAAATCAGAAATATAAAGCAAAATGGCGGACTTCCTGTACACTTTTGCTGATGGATTGATTAGGCAATTTTGTTTGTCTTGTCTTGGTGCACATGTGTACCAAATTTGGTAGGTGTAAGTGAAACTAGCCGTATTAACTCCCATAGAACCCAATTTTCAAGGTGGCGCTATAGAGCCATTTTGCCACACACATGTGCAGCTCCCATGAAATATAAAATTTTTCGCCACTTCTGATGTGTTTGCAAATTTTCGTGAGTTTTTGAGCGCGTTTAGGCCCTCAAAAATGCAGTTCTTCCGGGAGAAGAAAAAGAAAAATAACGCATACAATTCCAATAGGGTCCTACGCACCGTTGGTGCTCGGGCCCTAATAATAAATTAAAGCTGCAAGCAGCGTTGAACGGGCCCTCGCACACCCACGCGTGTCGGGACGTGGCGCACGTCCAGGTGTGGTGCATGTCGGGATGTGGCAGAAATTTCAAGGTGCTCAGACTTAGCTGACCAATTTCAAGGATTGTATCACAAACTTTCTCGGCCACCATGAACATCAGTGGAGTCAAACTCATTTCTCATTGACTATTATTTGTTCTGTTATCAATTTAAAAAATCTGTTTTATTATTGTTATATTACTGTATTATTGGGTCGCTATTATTGACTATTATGCCTTTTGTTGCAAATTTGCAACATACCCAAATTTCTATTTATTTTTTGTGCTATAATCAAATTAACAATCTCAACCCTCATGTGACACCTACATAAAGGCAAAAACACAAAACAAATTTTTTAATATACTTCTATATAAATTCAGGCGTTAAGGGGTTAAACAATATTATATAAGGTGTGTCGTAGGAGATCCCTGCTCCATCTATCCATCAGTTTGGGGGTTGTTGGCCTGAAAAATATTGAACACTGCTGGCATAAGCAGTAGCAATAGTAATAATAATTTATTGTTATTATACATATCACAAGTACATGTCAGCCAAATAACCATGCACATTTAAATTAAAAACATGAATCTGTGAATCATTCTAATAGCTCAGTGTTGGATGCAAGATTTATATTTATAAATGGCAGTGACACGCCACCATGTAGCTTGGACATATTTAAACTAGTTTAAAAACTAATTTTTTTTCATGACTTAAAAAAAAGACAAAGAAGACATAATCATTTGTACATATTCCAGCCATAGGCGGTCATACTGAGCGCACATGAAATGAAGTGGGAGTTGCCCCCTCAGCCCCTGTGAAATGGGACAAGGAACAAATGATTGAGTTTTGGGAGTGATCCAGATCAGTATCTGGATCTGGGAATTTTTAAAAAGATTTTTAACATTGGGAGTGTTAGAAAGCCCTGCAGTGCCACCTTGTGGTAGGACAGAGCATATATATGCACATATATAGCACAAAGATGTTGAGTGTTTTTTAAGTATACTTTGTCGTTGGGAGATTGTGTTGGGGTGGACTGGAGCTCCTTGGCGGAGGTCTGTGCTCTCTGGGTGCTTTTCTAGCTACAATCTGTGATGATATGAATATTGACGAATGCATAATTAAACTAGTTGAAATACATATTTGATGTTATATCGGTTTTTTACAGTTTTTCTCCATTGGTTTGGCTCATTTCTCGAAACTGAAATGACAATCTCAAGACAACATGGACAAACCTCCAAACTACTTGGCAATTGTTCACAACAGACTGGCATTTCTCCTTCATTTCATCAAATTGCAAACATCTTAGTACTTGTCTCGATGTCTCAGTACATCTTTGCAAATGATTTAGTACAGGTAGCCTTCATTTAGCACAATATCCAAGTGAATAGATCTTGTTGATCTAAACTGATTGTTGACTTCTCAGTTTAATGGTCGTTCACTCCAAAACATGTCAGCATCATTTCATTGTATAAGTCATCACATGCACAATAGTCTGTTCAGTTGTCAGGATTAGTCATGAACATACGGTGGCCAGGAGAGGGACGGTGAGGACAGCTTTATTTACAGCACTGTAGGCTCCATATAATGTTCCTTGTTGTTTATTTATGTGTTTAAATTACAGTATGTTATGCTGTATAGATTTTCTTTTTACTCTGATGTATGAAAGTTACTTTATGTGTGTCAATACAGTTTTCTTGATAGTTTACACACATTTTCTGAAAGCATGCCTCATACTTTCAGAACTCTGCATACAAATCAGAAAACATACACACAATGAGCAAAAGCCCTCAATTCTCCTTCAACTGAAACTTTACATCCAAAATGATATTATTACTTCTCAAAATGCTATTTTGTTTTCAAATGACACAAACCATTATATGAATAGACATTTATAAGAGTGCTCACACAATGCCAAAGGGACGATGAATTTTGGAGGCACTGACTATTTATATGAGAATAGAATTTAGTTTTGACCAGTCGTGTGAACTGTTTTGGGAGAGATATGAGCTTTTGCAGGTGAACCATGGTGTTGTGCTGAACCATCCATGTTATTTTGGCAAAAGCACCAAGAGTGTTGAGAACGTCTGGTCTGTTTCAAGAAATGAGCCAAAGCAATTGAGAATAGTCAGTGCATTTTGGTGGCACTGACTATTTATATGAGAAAGAAATTTAGTTTTAAAACATGAGTGAAAGGTTTTGGGAGAGACATGAGCTTTTGCACGTCAGCTTTATATATATATTGCATATATTGCAAAGTTTGAAGCAATGATACCTGCAAATATACTGTCTTTAAGTTCCTGTTACCAATCAGTGGTTCTATGACTATGACTAAATTTTAAAATGTGGATGTGTTCAGAAGTGGACTCTTGTCCAGAATATGAAATTTGGGATAGATTGGATCATGTACAGCTGAGATATAAACATTTTAGTTGTCATGACGAGACATCAAGTTCACCACGCCACCAGTCACGACCAGTCACAGTTTTCTCCATGAATCATCATCAACATCTTGAGGCTTATGTCACCAAATTTCAGTTGAATACGGTCAACCAAATAATAATAATACATTAAAATGTATTGAAACAGAGGGATTTTTCTACAATGACACAGACCTGCATTTATATGATTTGAACAGTAGGTGTCAGCGTTGCACCATTTATCTGGATTTAATCCAGAGCTGCTGACAACGGTAAAAGTACATAAAGGTCAGAGGGCCACCACGGTCACATCCTTTGACTTTTGTGGAAGATTTTGATAACTTCCCATCTTTAAGGCCTGTTGTATATACTGGCCAAATTTCAGGATGATATCACAAAGTATGGAGCAGTGGTAAGGACAAATGAGAATCCTTTTACCACTAGGTGACGCTATGACTATGACTAAATTTTAAAATGTGGATGTGTTCAGAAGTGGACTGTTGTCCAGCACATGAAATTTGGGCCAGATCGGATCATGTACAGCTGAGATATAAACACTTTAGTAGTCATGGCGAAACATCAAAGTTCAGGAGGCCGCCACGCCCACGCCCTCAGACTTTTGCGGAGCGTTTTGATAACTTTTAATCACGAAGCCCTGTTGTATATACTGACCAAATTTCAGCTGTCTTGGAGTTACCCTGTGTGCGGTTATAGCTTTTGAATATGACCATAAATCAAAAATATAAAGCAAAATGGCGGACTTCCTGTACATTTTTGCTGATGGATTGATTAGGCAATTTTGTTTGTCTTGTCTTGGTGCACATGTGTACCAAATTTGGTAGGTGTACGTGAAACTAGCCGTATTAACTCCCATAGAACCCAATTTTCAAGGTGGCGCTATAGAGCCATTTTGCCACACACATGTGCAACTCCCATAAAATATCAAATTTTTCGCCAGTCCTGATGTGGTTGCAAATTTTCATGAGTTTTTGAGCGTGTCTAGGCCCTCAAAAATGCAATTACAAAATCAGAAGAAAAAGAAAAATAATAACCAGTAGGGATCCAATAGGGTCCTACGCACCGTTGGTGCTCGGGCCCTAATTAAAGCTGCAAGCAGCGTTGAACGGGCCCTCGCACACCTACGCGTGTCGGGACATGGCGCAAGTCCAGGTGTGGCGCATGTCAGGATGTGGCAGAAATTTGAAGGTGGTCAGACTTAGCTGACCAATTTCAAGGATTGTATCACAAACTTTCTCGGCCACCATGTACATCAGTGGTGTCAAACTCATTTGTCATTGACTATTGTCTGTTGTGTTATCAATTTTAAAAATCTGTTTTATTATTGTTATATTACTGTATTATTGGGTCGCTATTATTGACCATTATGCCTGTTGTTGCAAATTTGCAACATACCCAAATTTCTATTTACTTTTGTGCTATAATCAAATTAACAATCTCAACTTCAACTTATGGTGCAGGAAAGCCAAAATATCATGTCCACGCATGTGAACGCACGGTCTCAGGAGGCTACCATATTGTTTTTTCATGAATTAAAAAAAAGACAAAGAAGACATAATCATTTGTACATATTCCAGCCATAGGCAGAATAGGCCACATGAAATGAAGTGGGAGTTGCCCCCTCAGCCTCTGTGAAATGGGACAAGGAACAAATGATTGAGTTTTGGGAGTGATCCAGATCAGTGTCTGGATCCAGGAATTTTTAAGAAGATATTTAACATTGGGAGTGTTAGAAAGTCCTGCAGTGCCACCTTGTGGTAGGACAGAGCAAATATTTGCACATATATAGCACAAAGACGTTGAGTGTTTTTTAAGTATACTTTGTCGTTGGGAGATTGTGTTGGGGTGGACTGAATCTCCTTGGCGGAGGTCTGTGCTCTCTGGGTGCTTTTCTAGCTACAATCTGTGATGATATGAATATTGACGAATGCATAATTAAACTAGTAGAAATACATATTTGATGTTATGTCGGTTTTTTACAGTTTTTCTCTATTGGTTTGGCTCATTTCTCGAAACTGAAATTACAATCTCAAAACAACATGGACAAACCTCCAAACTACTTGGCAATTGTTCACAACAGACTGGCATTTCTCCTTCATTCATCAAATTGCAAACATCTTTGTACTTGTCTCGATTTCTCAGTACATCTTTGCAAATGATTTAGTACAGGTAGCCTTCATTTAGCACAATTTCCAAGTGAATAGATCTTGTTGATCTAAACTGATTGTTGACTTCTCAGTCTAATGGTCGTTCACTCCAAAACATGTCAGCATCATTTCATTGTATAAGTCATCACATGCACAATAGTCTGTTCAGTTGTCAGGATTAGTCATGAACATACGCTGGCCAGGAGAGGGACGGTGAGGACAGCTTTATTTACAGCACTGTAGGAACCATATAATGTTCCTTGTTTTTTATTTATGTGTTTAAATTACAGTATGTTATGCTGTATAGATTTTCTTTTTACTCTGATGTATGAAAGTTACTTTATGTGTGTCAATACAGTTTTCTCGATTGTTTACACACATTTTGTGAAAGCATGCCTCATATTTCAGAACTCTCCATACAAATCAGAAAACACACACACACAATGAGCAAAAGCCCTCAATTCTCCTTCAATTGAAACTTTACATTCAAAACGATGTTATTACTTCTCAAAATGCTATTTTGTTTTCAAATGACACAAACCATTATATGAATAGACATTTATAAGAGTGCTCATACAATGCCAAAGGGACGATGAATTTTGGAGGCACTGACTATTTATATGAGAATAGAATTTAGTTTTGACCAGTCGTGTGAACTGTTTTGGGAGAGGTATGAGCTTTTGCAGGTGAACCATGGTGTTGTGCTGAACCATCCATGTTATTTTGGCAAAAGCACCAAGAGTGTTGAGAACGTCTGGTCTGTTTCAAGAAATGAGCCAAAGCAATTGAGAATAGTCAGTGCAATTTTGGTGGCACTGACTATTTATATGAGAAAGAAATTTAGTTTTAAAACATGAGTGAAAGGTTTTGGGAGAGACATGAGCTTTTGCACGTCAGCTTTATATATATATTGCATATATTGCAAAGTTTGAAGCAATGATACCTGCAAATATACTGTCTTTAAGTTCCTGTTACCAATCGGTGGTGCTATGACTATGACTAAATTTTAAAATGTGGATGTATTCAGAAGTGGACTATTGTCCAGCACATGAAATTTGGGCCAGATCGGATCATGTACAGCTGAGATATAATCATTTTAGTTGTCATGACGAGACATCAAGTTCACCACGCTGCCACAGACTAACAGTTTGACTAACAGTCACACTTTTGTCCATGAATCATCATCAACGTCTTGAGGCTTATGTCACCAAATTTCAGTTGAATACGGTCAACCAAATAATAATTGGACATTAAAATATATTGAAACAGAGGGGTTTTTCTACAATGACACAGACCTGCATTTAAAGATTTGAACAGTAGGTGTCAGCGTTGCACCATTTATCTGGATTTAATCCAGAGCTGCTGACAATGGTAAAAGTACATAAAGGTCAGAGGGCCACCACGGTCACATCCTTTGACTTTTGTGGAAGATTTTGATAACTTTACATCTTTAAGGCCTGTTGTATATACTGGCCAAATTTCAGGATGATATCACAAAGTATGGACCAGTGGTAAGGACAAATGAGAATCCTTTTACCACTAGGTGACGCTATGACTATGACTAAATTTTAAAATGTGGATGTGTTCAGAAGTGGACTGTTGTCCAGCACATGAAATTTGGGCCAGATCGGATCATGTACAGCTGAGATATAAACACTTTAGCAGTCATGGCGAGACATCGAAGTTCGCCACCCAGCCACAAACACACTGTTTGACGACCAGTGACAGTTTTCTCCATGAATCATCATTAATGTCTTGAGGCTTATGTCACCACATTTCAGATGAATACGGTCAACCGACTAATAATAGTACATTAAAATGTAAAAATTGTCATTTCCTGTTGCCAGGAGGTGGCGCTATGACTGTGGATGAATATTGTCATATGGATGTGATCAGGGCAGGACTATGATCAAATGTGTAAAGTTTGAAGCAGATCGGAGCCTGTGAAGTGTATTCAGACAGCACTTGAAATTTTATGGCGAAACATCAAAGTTCAGGAGGCTGCCACGCCCACGCCCTCAGACTTTTGCGGAGCATTTTGATAACTTTTAATCACGAAGCCCTGTTGTATATACTGACCAAATTTCAGCTGTCTTGGAGTTACCCTGTGTTCGGTTATAGCTTTTGAATATGACCATAAATCAAAAATATAAAGCAAAATGGCTGACTTCCTGTACATTTTTGCTGATGGATTGATTAGGCAATTTTGTTTGTCTTGTCTTGGTGCACATGTGTACCAAATTTGGTAGGTGTACGTGAAACTAGCCGTATTAACTCCCATAGAACCCAATTTTCAAGGTGGCGCTATAGAGCCATTTTGCCACACACATGTGCAACTCCTATTAAATATAAAATTTTTCGCCGCTTCTGATGTGTTTGCAAATTTTCGTGAGTTTTTGAGCGCGTTTAGGCCCTCAAAAATGCAGTTCTTTCGTCAGGAGAAAAATAATAATAATAATTAAAGCTGCAAGCAGCGTTGAACGGGCCCTCGCACACCCACGCGTGTCGGGATGTGGCGCACGTCCAGGTGTGGCGCATGTCGGGATGTGGCAGAAATTTCAAGGTGGTCAGACTTAGCTGACCAATTTCAAGGATTGTATCACAAACTTTCTCGGCCACCATGTACATCAGTGGTGTCAAACTAATTTCTCATTTACTATTATCTATTGTGTTATTAATTTAAAAATCTGTGAGTGAGATGTTATATTACTGTATTATTGGGTCGCTATTATTGACCATTATGCCCGTTGTTGCAAATTTGCAACATACCCAAATTTCTATTTATTTTTTGTGCTATAATCAAATTAACAATCTCAACTTCAACTTATGGTGCAGGGAAGCCAAAATACCATGTCCACGCATGTGAACGCACGGTCTCAGGAGGCTACCATATTTTTTTTCATGAATTAAAAAAAAGACAAAGAAGACATAATCATTTGTACATATTCCAGCCATAGGCAGAATAGGCCACATGAAATTAAGTGGGAGTTGCCCCCTCAGCCCCTGTGAAATGGGACAAGGAACAAATGATTGAGTTTTGGGAGTGATCCAGATCAGTGTCTGGATCCAGGAATTTTTAAAAAGATTTTTAACATTGGGAGTGTTAGAAAGCCCTGCAGTGCCACCTTGTGGTAGGACAGAGCATATATGTGCACATATATAGCACAAAGATATTGAGTGTTTTTTAAGTATACTTTGTCGTTGGGAGATTGTGTTGGGGTGGACTGGAGCTCCTTGGCGGAGGTCTGTGCTCTCTGGGTGCTTTTCTAGCTACAATCTGTGATGATATGAATATTGACGAATGTATAATTAAACTAGTTGAAATACATATTTGATATATCGTTGTTTGTACAGTTTTTCTCCATAGGTTTGGCTCATTTCTCGAAACTAAAATTACATTCTCAAAACAACACGGACAAACCTCCAAACTACTTGGCAATTGTTCACAACAGACTGGCATTTCTCCTTCATTTCATCAAATTGCAAACATCTTAGTACTGGTCTCGATGTCTCAGTACATCTTTGCAAATGATTTAGTACAGGTAGCCTTCATTTAGCACAATTTCCAAGTGAATAGATCTTGTTGATCTAAACTGATTGTTGACTTCTCAGTCTGATGGTTGTTCACTCCAAAACATGTCAGCATCATTTCATTGTATAAGTCATCACATGCACAATAGTCTGTTCAATTGTCAGGATTAGTCATGAACATACGGTGGCCAGGAGAGGGATGGTGAGGACAGCTTTATTTACAGCACTGTAGGCTCCATATAATGTTCCTTGTTTTTTGTTTATGTGTTTATATTACAGTATGTTATGCTGTATAGATTTTCTTTTTACTCTGATGTATGAAAGTTACTTTATGTGTGTCAATACAGTTTTCTCAATTGTTTACACACATTTTCTGAAAGCATGCCTCATACTTTCAGAACTCTGCATACAAATCAGAAAACACACACACACAATGAGCAAAAGCCCTCAATTCTCCTTCAATTGAAACTTTACATTCAAAATGATGTTATTACTTCTCAAAATGCTATTTTGTTTTCAAATGACACAAACCATTATATGAATAGACATTTATAAGAGTGCTCACACAATGCCAAAGGGACGATGAATTTTGGAGGCACTGACTATTTATATGAGAATAGAATTTAGTTTTGACCAGTCGTGTGAACTGTTTTGGGAGAGATATGAGCTTTTGCAGGTGAACCATGGTGTTGTGCTGAACCATCATGTTATTTTGGCAAAAGCACCAAGAGTGTTGAGAACGTCTGGTCTGTTTCAAGAAATGAGCCAAAGCAATTGAGAATAGTCAGTGCATTTTTGGTGGCACTGACTAAGAAATTTAGTTTTGAAACATGAGTGAAAGGTTTTGGGAGAGATATGAGCTTTTGCACGTCAGCTTTATATATATATTGCTTATATTGCAAAGTTTGAAGCAATGATACCTGCAAATATACTGTCTTTAAGTTCCTGTTACCAATCGGTGGTGCTATGACTATGACTAAATTTTAAAATGTGGATGTGTTCAGAAGTGGACTCTTGTCCAGAATATGAAATTTGGGATAGATTGGATCATGTACAGCTAAGATATAAACATTTTAGTTGTCATGACGAGACATCAAGTTCGCCACGCCGCCACAGACTAACAGTTTGACTATCAGTCACAGTTTTCTCCATGAATCATCATCAACATCTTGAGGCTTATGTCACCAACTTTCAGTTGAATACGGTCAACCAAATAATAATAATACATTAAAATGTATTGAAACGGAGGGATTTTTCTACAATGACACAGACCTGCATTTATACGATTTGAACAGTAGGTGTCAGCGTTGCACCATTTATCTGGATTTAATCCAGAGCTGCTGACAACGGTAAAAGTACATAAAGGTCAGAGGGCCACCACGGTCACATCCTTTGACTTTTGTGGAAGATTTTGATAACTTCTCATCTTTAAGGCCTGTTGTATATACTGACCAAATTTCAGCTGTCTTGGAGTTACCCTGTGTGCGGTTATAGCTTTTGAATATGTCCAATAATCAGAAATATAAAGCAAAATGGCGGACTTCCTGTACATTTTTGCTGATGGATTGATTAGGCAATTTTGTTTGTCTTGTCTTGGTGCACATGTGTACCAAATTTGGTAGGGTTACATGAAACTAGCCGTATTAACTCCCATAGAACCCAATTTTCAAGGTGGCGCTATAGAGCCATTTTGCCACAAACATGTGCAGCTCCCATGAAATATAAAATTTTTCGCCACTTCTGATGTGTGTGCAAATTTTCGTGAGTTTTTGAGCGCGTTTAGGCCCTCAAAAATGCAGTTCTTCTGTCAGGAGAAAAATAATAATAATAATAATAATAATAATAATAATAATAAAAACGAATACAAATGCAATAGGGTCCTACGCACCGTTGGTGCTCGGGCCCTAATTAAAGCTGCAAGCAGCGTTGAACGGGCCCTCGCACACCCACGCATGTCGGGACGTGGCGCACGTCCAGGTGTGGCGCATGTCGGGATGTGGCAGAAATTTCAAGGTGGTCAGACTTAGCTGACCAATTTCAAGGATTGTATCACAAACTTTCTCGGCCACCATGTACATCAGTGGTGTCAAACTCATTTGTCATTGACTATTGTCTGTTGTGTTATCAATTTTAAAAATCTGTTTTATTATTGTTATATTACTGTATTATTGGGTCGCTATTATTGACCATTATGCCTGTTGTTGCAAATTTGCAACATACCCAAATTTCTATTTATGTTTTGTGCTATAATCAAATTAACAATCTCAACTTCATGTGACACCTACATAAAGGCAAAAACACAAACATTTTTTTTAATATACTTGTATATAAATTCAGGCGTTAAGGGGTTAAACAATATTATATAAGGTGTGTCGTAGGAGATCCCTGCTCCATCTATCCATCAGTTTGGGGGTTGTTGGCCTGAAAAATATTGAACACTGCTGGCATAAGCAGTAGCAATAGTAATAATAATTTATTGTTATTATACATATCACAAGTACATGTCAGCCAAATAACCATGCACATTTAAATTAAAAACATGAATCTGTGAATCATTCTAATAGCTCAGTGTTGGATGCAAGATTTATATTTATAAATGGCAGTGACACGCCACCATGTACCTTGGACATATTTAAACTAAAAACATGAATATACTAATACAATAATAAGTAATAGCAGATCACAGCCATGCCCCACCTGCATAAAGCGCACAGTTCCTGGAGAGTGTGTCGGACTGAAGAGAACAACAGGCAGTTTTCAAAGTTTTTAAACTTCCAGAGTCAGGGTTATGGTGCATGGAAGCGAAAATACCATGTCCACGCATGTGAACGCACGGTCTCAGGAGGCTACCATAATTTTTTTTTCATGAATTAAAGAAAAGACAAAGAAGACATAATCATTTGTACCTATTCCGGCCATAGGCGGTCATACTGAGCGCACATGAGATGAAGTGGGAGTTGCCCCCCTCAGCCCCTGTGAAATGGGACAAGGAACAAATGATTGAGTTTTGGGAGTGATCCAGATCAGTGTCTGGATCTGGGGATTTTTTAAAAGATTTTAACATTGGGAGTGTTAGAAAGCCCTGCAGTGCCACCTTGTGGTAGGACAGAGCATATATATGCACATATATAGCACAAAGATGTTGACTGTTTTTTAAGTATACTTTGTCGTTGGGAGATTGTGTTGGGGTGGACTGGAGCTCCTTGGTGGAGATCTGTGCTCTTTGGGTGCTTTTCTAGCTACAATCTGTGATGATATGAATATTGACGAATGTATAATTAAACTAGTTGAAATACATATCTGATGTTATATCGGTTTTTTACAGTTTTTCTCCATAGGTTTGGCTCATTTCTCGAAACTGAAAATACATTCTCAAAACAGCACGTATAAACCTCCAAACTACTTGGCAATTGTTCACAACAGACTGGCATTTCTCCTTCATTTCATCAAATTGCAAACATCTTAGTACTTGTCTCGATGTCTCAGTACATCTTTGCAAATGATTTAGTACAGGTAGCCTTCATTTAGCACAATTTCCAAGTGAATAGATCTTGTTGATCTAAACTGATTGTTGACTTCTCAGTCTAATGGTTGTTCACTCCAAAACATGTCAGCATCATTTCATTGTATAAGTCATCACATGCACAATAGTCTGTTCAATTGTCAGGATTAGTCATGAACATACGCTGGCCAGGAGAGGGACGGTGAGGACAGCTTTATTTACAGCACTGTAGGAACCATATAATGTTCCTTGTTTTTTATTTATGTGTTTCAATTACAGTATGTTATGCTGTATAGATTTTCTTTTTACTCTGATGTATGAAAGTTACTTTATGTGTGTCAATACAGTTTTCTCGATTGTTTACACACATTTTCTGAAAGCATGCCTCATATTTCAGAACTCTCCATACAAATCAGAAAACACACACACACAATGAGCAAAAGCCCTCAATTCTCCTTCAATTGAAACTTTACATTCAAAATGATGTTATTACTTCTCAAAATGCTATTTTGTTTTCAAATGACACAAACCATTATATGAATAGACATTTATAAGAGTGCTCATACAATGCCAAAGGGACGATGAATTTTGGAGGCACTGACTATTTATATGAGAATAGAATTTAGTTTTGACCAGTCGTGTGAACTGTTTTGGGAGAGGCATGAGCTTTTGCAGGTGAACCATGGTGTTGTGCTGAACCATCCATGTTATTTTGGCAAAAGCACCAAGAGTGTTGAGAACGTCTGATCTGTTTCAAGAAATGAGCCAAAGCAATTGAGAATAGTCAGTGCAATTTTGGTGGCACTGACTATTTATATGAGAAAGAAATTTAGTTTTAAAACATGAGTGAAAGGTTTTGGGAGAGACATGAGCTTTTGCACGTCAGCTTTATATATATATATTGCTTATATTCCAAAGTTTGAAGCAATGATACCTGCAAATATACTGTCTTTAAGTTCCTGTTACCAATCGGTGGTGCTATGACTATGACTAAATTTTAAAATGTGGATGTGTTCAGAAGTGGACTCTTGTCCAGAATATGAAATTTGGGATAGATTGGATCATGTACAGCTGAGATATAAACATTTTAGTTGTCATGACGAGACATCAAGTTCGCTACGCCACCACAGACTAACAGTTTGACTAACAGTCACAGTTTTCTCCATGAATCATCATCAACATCTTGAGGCTTATGTCACCAAATTTCAGTTGAATACGGTCAACCAAATAATAATAATACATTAAAATGTATTGAAACAGAGGGATTTTTCTACAATGACACAGACCTGCATTTATATGATTTGAACAGTAGGTGTCAGCGTTGCACCATTTATCTGGATTTAATCCAGAGCTGCTGACAACGGTAAAAGTACATAAAGGTCAGAGGGCCACCACGGTCACATCCTTTGACTTTTGTGGAAGATTTTGATAACTTCTCATCTTTAAGGCCTGTTGTATATACTGGCCAAATTTCAGGATTATATCACAAAGTATGGAGCAGTGGTAAGGACAAATGTCCTCGTTAGAGCTTCCTTTTTTACCACGAGGTGACGCTATGACTATGATTAAATTTTAAAATGTGGATGTGTTCAGAAGTGGACTGTTGTCCAGAATATGAAATTTGGGCCAGATCAGATCATGTACAGCTGAGATATAAACACTTTAGTAGTCATGGCGAGACATCGAAGTTCGGGAGGCCGCCACGCCCACGCCCTCAGACTTTTGCGGAGCGTTTTGATAACTTTTAATCACGAAGCCCTGTTGTATATACTGACCAAATTTCAGCTGTCTTGGAGTTACCCTGTGCGCGGTTATAGCTCTTGAATATGGCTAAAAATCAGAAATATAAAGCAAAATGGCGGACTTCCTGTACACTTTTGCTGATGGATTGATTAGGCAATTTTGTTTGTCTTGTCTTGGTGCACATGTGTACCAAATTTGGTAGGTGTACGTGAAACTAGCCGTATTAACTCCCATAGAACCCAATTTTCAAGGTGGCGCTATAGAGCCATTTTGCCACACACATGTGCAACTCCCATAAAATATCAAATTTTTCGCCAGTCCTGATGTGGTTGCAAATTTTCATGAGTTTTTGAGCGTGTCTAGGCCCTCAAAAATGCAATTACAAAATCAGAAGAAAAAGAAAAATAATAACCAGTAGGGATCCAATAGGGTCCTACGCACCGTTGGTGCTCGGGCCCTAATAATAATAATAAAAACGAATACAAATCCAATAGGGTCCTACGCACCGTTGGTGCTCGGGCCCTAAATATAAAGCTGTAAACATTAACGTTGACCACATTTAACCCGATTAGCCTGGGAACAATTAATAGATTTACTCTCGAGGACCAAAGTTGTTTATCTCAGGGTTTAACCATTAAAGAGACATCAGACCAGCATCAAATTTCACAAATTTTTCAGTGGCATAATGTGAGTGCTGCCCACCTGATCATCTTGGTAGCTGACAGTGCTGGCTCTACCAGGATGTCTCATATTCGAAAACATCAGGGCAAATTTTCAAATGAATTTTGAGATTTTAAGCTTAAATTCTCTCCTAAAATATCCTAAAACTACAGTCTGTGAAACAACAATAGCAGTATTTGAAAATGATTACTTAGAAGTGTGAATTTTTCTTGTCTGATACTGCCAATAGTTGTAATGCATTATGGGATACTTGACTGTCAAAAGTCAACACAAGGTTTATCCCAATTCTCGATAAAATGGCAAGTGAGACTGAGAAATTCATTCAAAAGAGGCGGCTCAGGGGTGACTGTGAGAAGTCTGGAGGGGAAATTTGTCCTTGATGGAATTACAAGACACTTTTACTGAATGTACATAGTTACTTTCCACCATTCCTTTCAGAGAACAACTAGCAGCTGCATTCAGAAAGGAGCAAGGTAACAAACTTTACTGAGAAAGTGTCACGCCTGCCTCCTCAGCTCCGTGTAGTGGCAGCCTTCCGTGTTTACTCTCCTTCTCCCTCCTTTCCCTTCTCCCTCAGGTGGGCGTGAGTGAGGTGTTGGTGGTGGAATGCAGGCAGGTACAAGTTACTGGACAATCACCTGAGTGAACACACCTGCAGCGGGGAGTGGTCATCAGTCTCTCCATATAAGCCTGGCTCAGACCACTGCACAATGCTGGATCACTGAATAACCCAGCTAGTCAACTCAGGTCAATGTTCTGCTACTGGTGTCCTTGTTTCCATGCTTCGTGCTAACGCGTGTTTCTGTCTGTCTCCAGTCCATGACCACCCCTGCCAAGATCCTGTCTGCTTGCCTTGTCTGCCTGCCACTGAGCTTCAGCTCTTCCTCGTCAATCCAACCTGGTTCTGCCCTGGTTCTTCCACCACAGAAACTCTCACGGCCTTGCATCTGCCCAGATGCCATTCCTGCCACGCTACACACCTCCTCCGCCTGCCTAATACTCAGCTTCTCTTCCCTCAGCTGCCAGCTAAGTTACCCCCCTTCTCTTGTGGGTCCCAGATTAGTGTTGTGTTTAACACACTTTGAATGTGTGCTTCATCCGCTCTCTATAGTCCACCAGTTAGCCGATTGTTGTGTGGCGTCATATGCGCCTTTGTTAACTTCTGTCCAGCCCTCGCTTCCTATATCTTGCTTTGTAAGATTAAGTCTGCTTGCTTGTTTCTAGCACCAGTCATAATCCTGCCTCCAACCCGTAGCTGGCTCCCTCAGGAGCGTTTGGTCATTCCACTGTCTGTGTATTATTTCTGTCAGTGTTATTTCCTGTGTAGTTTTGTAAATATATATATTTGTTATAATATCCTGTCTGTCATGTTAATGTCATTCTGAGCTTGAGCCTTTGACCCGTTCCGTGACAGACAGGGCACAGTGGACAACAGCACATAAGAAGAAGCATTAAGCCTTGAAGGACATTGAGCTTTCTTAAGTATTGCTCCTGCATAGGAAATAGCAGGATGAGAGCTGGTTAAAAACAAAATTTGAAAAAGGTCGAGGCCAGTAGGCTTTAAGAGGTGGAAGGGAGGTGGTGGTAGCTTGAAGAGGCAGAGAAACCGATCAGCAGGATCACAGGAACAGGGAAACTGGTGTGCAGACATGTTGATTGTAGTAGGCAAATAGAAAGCAAACAAAATGAGAAGCTCAAGGTGATAACTGCCAGGACCCAGCTGTGAAGAAGAGCTGCAGGAAAGAAGTGCTTGGAGCTGAATAGAAAAGGAGAACTGGCTCATGAACGAGTAGAAAAAAGTACAGGAAGAAAGATATGCTGAGGAATAATTAGTAGTGTAGCTGTTTGAAAACATACTGCAGTCTGGGTTATTATGAGGAACTAGTAGCACTTGTGGTGTAGCTAATATTAAAAGTTGAGAATAAAACACATGTTGCAGATGCAGACACACGGTCAGCATGAAGAAGAGGAGAGCACAGCTACAGCTCAGGGGTCTGAGGCTAAGTCCTCAATAATATGATTTCATTTTAAAATGGGAGTCTAAACACAAAAACAGTCTCCAACCAGATGAACACACCTGAAGGTGCATATGCATGACCATCCATGAAGGTGGGGTTAATCATTTAAATAACAGCACATGTCCTGCATGTGTAGGCAGTCGTAACATGATAACACACAGAAATTAACTGATCAACAGCTGTTAGCATAGAAAACAAGTTAATTTGAAGATGAAGACACCTTTATTTGTCATGAATACTTTTTTACAGTATTTTCAAATGTTGTTTTCACATATCTCAGTTGGGATCAGAGCACAGGGTCAGCCATGGTACGGCGCCCCTGGAGCAGGAAGGGTCAAGGGCCTTGCTCAAGGGCCCAACAGTGGCCGCACTGGGGTTTGATCTTCTAACCTTCTGATCAGTAGCCCAGAGACTTAAATGTTGCACAATCCATCCATACATCCATGTTGTTCCACTTGTCCAGGGGCAGATACTGGTAGCAGCAGGTTAAAGGGCATGTAGGGAGCAATGATTGTGTTGTTGTGGCCAGAAAACCTGTGTGTGATCACCAAGCTGTGAGCAGGTGCACATCACACTAGAGAACCAACATGTCATCATGCCACAGTTCAGGTCTTTTGCTCCATAGGTCCTCGAAAAAAACACCTTAGGACATTACAGTAGGACTGGACAGTTCAACTCTGGAGGAGTAATTCCTGCTGCACAACCACTTGTTACGTGGGGGGAAAGCAGAGAACCCAGGCGCAGACACAGAACTTACGGATGAGCAGAATGTTTAATTAAGATGCTGAAATACTGAACCCAGAACAAACTAGAACAAAGATTAACCCTGGTGACAACTGAAACAAACCCAATACAAATACATACAAAACCCTACAAAACTCAAAGCCAACATGAAAAGGAAATGTAAGGAGAACTTAATTTACAAGCAACAACTAGAATACTAAACAGGAAAACTCAAACCAGACTCAACTGAAAGTAAAACTGAACGAAAAACTAAACACAGGTGAAGTAAACTGAAATCAGTAAAACCACAAAGCTAACGAACAACAAAAAACAGCTAAACTCAAAACTGGCCACAAAGGGAAAAATCAAAGAACACCACAAAATGAGACTAATACAAAACACAACTACAAAACTCAAAAAATACTCAAACAGACCAAGTGGAAAACAAACTACACCAAATGTTAAATGTGACAAATTAACAAAAGACTCAAAGCATACAAACAGAGTAATCAACGACACCAAAGGCTACAGTCCAAAACAAATCAAAACTTAACTGGTGACAGGCAGGATCCAGGCAGGGAGAGTGACACAAAGGCAGGGGGGGGTAAAGCAGACAGGTTACGAGGAAACAGGCAGAAGACAGCGCGGGGACAGACAGTGAACCGGGGAGTGTAGTTTATGGTCTGGCAGAGAGTGACTGAATGAACCGGGCTTTTATGGTAGCTGGTGATTAGTGAACACAGGTGAGCCTCTGCCTGCAGCTGATTCAAGTCAGTAATCAAGCTGCAGGCAGAGCTGAGGTGACTGAGGGAGAAAGTGAGGACAGACAGACAGGTGTGAGGGTGAGAGAGAATGAAATAAAACCAAGCTGAAGACAGACAGACAGGGCAGGAGCAAGGATCATGACAGTACCCCCCCCTCAACGTGCGCCTCCTGGCGCACAACACTAATGAGGAACGTCACCGAAGAGGGGGGAGTACAAACTGAAAAGTCCAAGACGAGCCGGGTGGGTGGTGGGGGTCTGGAGGAGGGTCAAAAACAAAACAACCAAAAGTGTCCCAACAGTCTGGGGGCGGCCCTTGTTAAAGTTCAAAAAACCAAAATTAACAAGTTCAACAAAACTAGTTCAGGAGGGCGGCCAATAAGCAAAGTCCAACAAAACAATATAATCCTAGAAAACAAACAAAAATAGACCAGGGACTGGTCCAGGGATTAGTCCAAAACACGGACAGGCGGGGCCGCTCCGGAGGACGGCCCGGAGGCCGGACGGACAGGCGGGGCCGCTCCGGAGGACGGCCCGGAGGCCGGACGGACAGGCGGGGCCGCTCCGGAGGACGGCCCGGAGGCCGGACGGACAGGCGGGGCCGCTCCGGAGGACGGCCCGGAGGCCGGACGGACAGGCGGGGCCGCTCCGGAGGACGGCCCGGAGGCCGGACGGACAGGCGGGGCCGCTCCGGAGGACGGCCCGGAGGCCGGACGGACAGGCGGGGCCGCTCCGGAGGACGGCCCGGAGGCCGGACGGACAGGCGGGGCCGCTCCGGTGGACGGCCCGGAGGCCGGACGGACAGGCGGGGCCGCTCCGGAGGACGGCCCGGAGGCCGGACGGACAGGCGGGGCCGCTCCGGAGGACGGCCCGGAGGCCGGACGGACAGGAGGGCCGCTCCGGAGGACGGCCCGGAGGCCGGACGGACAGGAGGGCCGCTCCGGAGGACGGCCCGGAGGCCGGACGGACAGGCAAGACCTCACACGCCGCCGGCGACGAAGGAGGCGGAACCCCTCATGGCGTCGGGCAGGAGGCCGGCGACGAAGGAGGCGGAACCCCTCATGGCGTCGGGCAGGAGGCCGGCGACGAAGGAGGCGGAACCCCGCATGGCGTCGGGCAGGAGGCCGGCGACGAAGGAGGCGGAACCCCTCATGGCGTCGGGCAGGAGGCCGGCGACGAAGGAGGCGGAACCTCACATGTTCCACCTCGGGCGGTCGGGCAGGAGGCCGGCGACGAAGGAGGCGGAACCTCACATGTTCCCCCTCGGGCGGTCGAGCAGGAGGCCGGCGTCGGGCTGGACGGAGACCCTCGGGCGGTCGAGCAGGAGGCCGGCGTCGGGCTGGACGGAGACCCTCGGGCGGTCGAGCAGGAGGCCGGCGTCGGGTTGGACGGAGACCCTCGGGCGGTCGAGCAGGAGGCCGGCGTCGGGCTGGACGGAGACCCTCGGGCGGTCGAGCAGGAGGCCGGCGTCGGGCTGGACGGAGACCCTTTTGCAGATGGACTGACGGACGGGCAGACTGACGAACGGACAGACGGACGGACGAACAGACTGGTAGGAGACGAGGACCCTCGGGAGGCCGGGCAGCAGGCCGGCGGCACAGGAGACGAGGACCCTCGGGAGGCCGGGCAGCAGGCCGGCGGCACAGGAGACGAGGACCCTCGGGAGGCCGGGCAGCAGGCCGGCGGCACAGGAGACGAGGACCCTCGGGAGGCCGGGCAGCAGGCCGGCGGCACAGGAGACGAGGACCCTCGGGAGGCCGGGCAGCAGGCCGGCGGCACAGGAGACGAGGACCCTCGGGAGGCCGGGCAGCAGGCCGGCGGCACAGGAGACGTGGACCCTCGGGAGGCCGGGCAGCAGGCCGGCGGCCGAGGCGAGGACCTGGGAGCCGGGCAGCAGGCCGGCGGCACAGGAGACGAGGACCCTCGGGAGGCCGGGCAGCAGGCCGGCGGCACAGGAGACGAGGACCCTCGGGAGGCCGGGCAGTAGGCCGGCGGCACAGGAGACGAGGACCCTCGGGAGGCCGGACCGGGAACCGGCGAAGGCGGGAGCCCTCGAGAGACATGGGCTCAGAAGCAGGGGTTGCCACTGCAGGCAAAGTCTCCGAGGCAGTTTCTTTGCCAGACAACTCGTCAGCAGACTCCGGAACAGTCTTTCTGTCCAGGGAAAAGTCAGCTGACTGGGGCAGACCCCAGCGCTCACTACTGGAGGAGACGGCGTCGACGACCCGCTCGGAAACAGGACCAGAGGAGACGGCGTCGACGACCCGCTCGGAAACAGGAACAGGAACAGAGGAGACGGCGTCGACGACCCGCTCGGAAACAGGAACGGGATCAGGATCCGATGAGGCGGCAGCATCAGGCCCCTCTGGAACGGGATCAGGATCCGGTGAGGCGGCAGCATGGGAGGGCCCCTCACGGGCAGCGGGATCGGACTGGGTGAGTGGCACCTTGCCCGGATGAACAGGAACTGTGAGGCGGGTGATCAAGACAGGAACATGGAGGCTTGGGCGAGTCGACCAGGACAGCGGAGGCCGGAGAGACACAGCCGGGCGAGGAGTCGACCAGGACAGGAACAGGAGCCTGGCAGGCGGAGTCGACCAGGACAGGAACAGGAGCCTGGCAGGCGGAGTCGACCAGGACAGGAACAGGAGCCTGGCAGGCGGAGTCGACCAGGACTGGAACAGGAGCCTGGCAGGCGGAGTCGACCAGGACTGGAACAGGAGCCGGTCCAGGCGTGGCGAAGTCAACAACCGGCCCAGGGACAGGATTTGGCACCGGAACCGGATCAGGTGAGACAGCGTCAGCGAACCCCTCGGGAACAGGATCAGAAACCGCCAGGATGCAGGTGCTCGGCAGCTGGACCTCCGCGGCGCTCGGCAGCTGGACCTCCGCGGCGCTCGGCAGCTGGACCTCCGCGGCGCTGGGGAGCGGCGAGGTCGGGGCGCTGGGGAGCGGCGAGGTCGGGGCGCTGGGGAGCGGCGAGGTCCGACGTCCTCTGGGGCCACGCTTCCTTCTGGAAGGCTTTCCAGATGGCGAGTCCTTGGGGAGCTGGGGGGCAGGTTCAGGCAGATAACTAGGTGAGCTAGGGGAAAAACTGTCCATTCCAAGAGCTCGATCGAGCAAAAAGGAACACAACTCGCTGGAGGAAATAGAAATTGGTGGCGAGTTGGAGCCTTTTCCCCTTCGGGAACCTCGCCGACCCTTGGGGGCCGATTTATATGCTAGGCGGGTTCCCCTGAAGGAAGACTCCCCATCAAAAACAGACAAAGTCTCAGGAACATCTGAGGGAGTACAGTCAGAGGGTGAGCTGAATGGTGGTTCAATGGGAATAGTGGCAAGTTTGGGGGTATCCAAAGCAGGGTGGTCAAATCCAGGTTGGCTGATGGGTTGCAGACTTAACATGCCTATATGGAGTGTATGGGGTGTAGACTGGAGACTAGCTGGTTGGAAGTTAAATGGTTCTGAAGCAGATGGAAAGGTAGAAGGCTTAACTATGGGTGTGTTAAGGAATTTCTGTATGAAGTCCGGTAATGCAGACTGGAGCCAAGGCTTTCGAGCGGCTTCATCATGCGCCATAGACAGATAGACCTTCTTTAGGGGGGCATAATCTTCCCTTTTCCACAGTCCATAGCAGTGCATAAGTTTATCCAAATACCTGTATGAATCATCGTCCTTAAAGAACACTTCATGACGAGATGACTCCGAGTCTGCTGGGTTCTTATCTGGCCAGACCAT